>QVRM01004234.1:0-111349 GCA_003439945.1 Dermanyssus gallinae
TTTCAGCTTCTGGCTGATCTTCTGCGGTGAACACCTCATGGTATGGATCCTGTATACAAGTATAATACGCAAGTAATTCCTATTATGGTAATTGTTTATTAATAAATGGTTTATTTCGCAATAACATTGCATTTCAAGATGGTACATAATTTCAATACAATTCATTCCTTTTATACACTTTAAACACTTCAGCGACCGTCCCACCCGGCGAAAAAGTGCAAAGACCGCCGATGCTTCTGGCAGCTCGCTGCGTGGTATTTAGCGCATATCTGCGAGCAGAACCGGCAACGACATTGATCGTCAACTTGGTGAAATCCTTGAGTCGAACATACCAAGTGATGATAGCCATGCACAATGTATCTTGTGTACACGTGCCGGCTAGTGCATGCCATTCCATCCCAAAACTCCCTGGCGAGGTACACATCCAATTGCGCTACCTCTGCCGAGGCCTCGGTCACTTTTCCCTGCCACTCCAACAAAAATTGTTGAAGTGGTCCAGTAATAGGTGACCTAAGCCTGACTCTGATTGTTTCCACTGCCGGCCCGCAACCCGCTAGCAGGTACACGAAGCGGCTTTTTGCCGTCCGGGGTAAGCAAAGGACCCGCTTCATATATATTGTGAAGCATCTTTCTAGCTGCGCAAAATTTGCCGCTGAAAGATGGCCCCACACCCTGCCAAGGCTGTAGCTCAACATTGGCACAATCTTAAGCTCATAAAGACGCACGGCCGCACTCACAGACAGTCGTCGAGGGTCTCTCACCTCTGTGTGAATAGAGGTAATAGCCGCTCGACACCTGTCGGCGATGTGCTGGGTAAAGGTCGTTCCCGTATAGTGTAGCCTCAGACCCAGATACGGGAAAGAGTTGACAAACTCCAGCGGTTGGCCACAACAGGGTATTACGTCTGCTGCGGCCAATCGACCCCCACGGCGAAACTTCATGGCTTTCGTCTTCCGCGCATTTATTTGCAGGCCCTTACGGTGAAGGTAACTTTCGACGTCACCGACAATTCGACGAATGGCACCGCGGTTCCGGTGGGCCACTATTATGTCATCCGCATACATGACGACGACGGCGTTTCTAAACTCCTCCCGCACATGGCGAGCTAGGTCTGCGATGAGCAAGGAGAATGCCAGGCAACTGAGAGGGTCCCCTTGGGGGGTCCCTACGTTTTGACAGAGCTGCAAGGTGTCTTCGCCCCTTACGTTTACTTCAAGGCGGTCTTCAGCAAAGAAGCTGGAGAGCACTCGTAGGAAAGAACCAACCACCCCAGCATGTCGAAATGAATCGACTAGTAGGTGACGGGGAGCTTTGTCGAAGGCCTTGACACAATCGATAAAGACGGCGTACAAGTGACCCCCGGGGCACAGCCAGCACCCGTTCAACTTCCGACTGGAGTACGTGGATCGCGTCCTGTGTACCTCGGCCTTTCCTGAATCCGAATTGCTCCGGAGGTAAGGCCTTCTCCACAGTTGGAAGCACCTCGAGATAATCAACTTGGCGAAGATTTTCTTGAGAGTGCGTTCCGACGCGATACCCCGATAGAGATTTGGATCGTCCACGTTGTCACCGTTTTTGCCCTTGAATAGCAGAGTAAGCCTGGCCTCGTGCCAAACCTGGGGTATGTGTCCCCCGCTGAGTATCTGATTAAACAGCTTACACAGCTCCTCCGCTAAAACATCGGACGACTTAGCCCAATGTTCGTAATAGATCCCATCAGGACCACTACTCTTTTTCTTGGGTAACCCGCGCAAGATCTGCACAACTTCCTCCACCGTAAACGGCGAATTCATGTCGTGCTGCTCCAGAGTGAGCGGTTGCTCAATAACTGGGTTAGGCGCGGGGGCGTTTGCATCGAGCAGAAGGGCAGTGAAGTGCTGCCGCAACTGCTCCTTTGTCATGCTGTGCATGCTTCTGTTTTGCCGGCGAACAATGTAGACATGGGGTTCGCGCTCTGCTCTCTCAAGCAAACGAAACTCCTCCTCCTCATCATACCGGCGCTTACTCTCCACAAGCAGTTTCTTGTAGGTTGCTCTATGTCGGCCATAGAGCGCCCTACGATCAGCAACTACCTGGGGGTCGGGGTGTAGAGCCCGTGCTAGGCGCAGGAGCCCCAAGACTTCCCGACGTTTTTAAGTAGCAGGCCTGTGTAAACCAGGGCCGCGCCCGTCTTTGTCTGTACTTCTTCTTGACTACAGCCGCCTTGACAGTGGCCTCCAAAGCGTGGTTGCTTTGTTCAATGTCAGAAGTTGATCTCAGCAGCTCTAACTCGCGCGTCAATACACGCAAATCTAGTTGCCTAGACCAGTACGTTATCGGCTGCCGACGTGGGGCGCGTCCCTGGCCAGGCACACACAGAGACGCCAGCACCGGCAGGTGCTTCCGTGCTGGAATATCAAGTACCTCGCATCCTTGAAATTCCGTCGGATGTTGAAGATTGTGAAACAGGAGGTCGATAGTGCTTCTTCCACTTTGGCAAACATACGTGAATTTATCACGCTCATTTGCGCAATGCAGGCCTCTGTTTTCTAGAAGCTTAAGAAGCACATCGCCCTTCCTGTCGGTGGCGCCACTATCAATACGACAGTTGAAGTCGCCGCCGACCAGAGTGGGTAGCTGGAGGTTCAGTCCCGCTAGACCAGCACTGATCGCATCGGCAACGTCAACATCATCGTAATGAGGTGGCAGGTAGAACAATGCGAGGTTGAAACTACCTGAGGTGAGTGTCATACAACACTCACCTCGACACACACATTGCATTCGGGGTGACCCTGCTCGTAAATAGATTGAAAGTCCACCTACTGGTCTTCCCCGCCCTCCGTCTGGAAGACTTGCTAGCAGATGGAAACCTCGCATCTCATCGAAATGCACTTCCTTCCGCATGAAAGTCTCCGTCAAGAGTACAATGTCCACATCATCAAACAAACGCTCTGGTGCTAGCTGTAAAGCCCCAGATAAACCTTCGCAATTCCAAAGCAATAATTTGCAGCTGCGAGCAGCATGCAGCTGCCTTGGCAGAAGGCGTCATTGCTGCCTAGCTGTTAAACCATGCCCATCAGTAAACTCTTCGCATACTCTAGTCTGGACCGGCGGAGCCCCCAGCCAGCGCCGGAAACTCACGCCTTTCGGCCAGAAGGCGCTACTCGAAACTTTACTAAAATCATCATCACCAAAGGCCACGCAGAAGACGGAGTCCGGCCGGGAAACTTTGAGTTTCCAAATAGCACGCACTACAGTATGTCTCCCGGTTAGCCAACCACGCAGCTGTTCTGCCGACGCTTTTCGGCTGAAGCCCTCCAAACGGAGAGCCTTCATAGGCAGCACACGGTTTTCACACAGTGTTAGCTCACCTAAGTCTACGACTGCACTTCCTGCTCGAAGAGGACGGTGCTTCCTTATCGCGCTAGTTTCGCGTTTTTTCCACTGTTGTTCGCTTGTGAATTTGGGAGAGATCGCCCTGGCTCGGCCCCAGGCGTCCATCCTGCTTCTCCGGGCTGTTGCTGGCCGATCCGCCACTCTCACTCGCGAGCTTCCTCTTCTTTTTGTTTCGTCTCTCCACCAGCTGGAAGCCTTCGTTGTCCAGCTGATCTTCCTTGGCTGTCTCTGTACAGTCCATTGTCTCTACAGCCTGGTCGCGCGGCTGCAGCGGACTCGTGACGTCACTTTCTACTGCCGGCGCCGGCTTCTCTTTCTTCTCCGGTTTCTCCCGCTGTTGTTGCTGCCGCTCAACCGCTCTCTCTTCTCGCCGTTGCTGGCGCTGTTGACCAAGATCAACAACACTTTTGGCGACGTCTGTGAGAGGCGTCTGCTTCGACTGCTGCTGCGGTTTCTCGTCTCGATGTCTCTGCTGTCTCTGGCACTGTTGTTGCTGTTGGTTTTGTTTACCAACAGTACGAGTGACGGTGGCCGCATATGAGACATTCGAACCAATTATGAGCTTGGCGGGAACATTTGAGCCGCCGCCGGTGCCTTGTGCCACTTTGTTTTGTGCCACTTGCTTTTTCGCCTCGTTCTCCACTCTTGTTGTGCTCACGTTGTTCCCGGTGGGATGGGGACGAAGCTGGGAGACAACTTGTTCAAGTTCCGACACTCGGATTGCATTTGCCGCCGCAAGGCGACTAATCCGCTGCAGGATCTCAAGCAGGGCGTCGTTTGAGCGGGTGCCCTCTAGTTCCGGACATCCAGGACACCGAGCGGGCTGGTTTGCCCCTACATCGGTGCGCGGTGATGAGCACTTCACATGGGCTACACCCACAAGACAGGTAGGACACTGGGTCCACTCACACGAGCTCTTTATCACGGAGCTACATACAAAACACAACGCACTGCTGGGCGCCGCCATCTTGTTCTTTGGTAATTGTTTATAGAAAATATAGACGAACAGTCTGTCCTGAACGAACATCTACTCATAAGTCTGTCTTGCGTAATAAGCCTACTGTGTAGCATTGTGCATTTCACTTTTAAACCCAAACATTAGCTGTCGACGATGCACACTTTTTACTAGCCAAAGTTTATAAAATCGCTCCGATTCCTTATCTCAAGTGCAATTGCTTAAGTAAGTGTACATTTTACGTTAAGTGTCATTGCGACTGTTGTTCGAGTATATAATGTGTATTTATATTGGTCAGTTCGTGGGAGAATCTAGTACTCTGGCCTGTGCAATAGTCAAACAGACAGGAAATCGTATATGCATATATATATATATATATATATATATATGGGTACATACATTTTTGTATACCCGAGTGCACTGTTTTTGTTTTTCATGCATACAGGAGGATAACGTAAGTTTGGCTATTTGTTTTAACGAATGTTATCGTAGGTGCAACATTGATCTATGTTTGTCTTTTTAGTGAGGCATGTGTGTTTTTCTAATTTCTTCGGTAATGGCTGACTATGGTCTATTCCCCCACTTTGTACAAATTGAAAACCGTAAAAACCAAGTATCTGTGGTATGCAAAGATATAGTATACAAATAAGACAATAGAATCACCGTTTATAAATAAAATGACAAATTGTATTATTCAAGTTTTAATATGCATTAGTTCCAAGTGCACACATTTAGTTGCTCGGTCCTTCGGTTTCTACTCACTCTACTAAATATTTTGAATCAAAAATAGTCTCGGAGTCAAATATACGACGTTTTTGCGAACAGAAGCTACTCTGAAGATTTTAGAATAAAAATGTGATTTGAAGCAGTAACATGTGTTTTGCCATACGCGACACAATTTTTGTTTATTGTTCGAATAATTGACGAGGACACTTGACACAAAGCAAACAAAAGTACCATCAAACTGATATTAGAACAGAATTAGAAATCAGTCATATAACTTAGTGGAATGGAACGACCTTACAGGACGATGTAGAGCGAAATCGACTTAGCGCTTACTGGAAGCAGCTGTCCGGAGTATTCACGGGATGTCTCTGTATGCTCGTGTTTGACATCTGCGAACGGTAAGTATTCGCGATGCAAGCACTTGTTTTGTTCTTGTGCGTCTCCTTATCTTATTCGTTCTGGCATTTTTACTAGTGTGATGAGTCTCACTACGCGTCGAACCGTAATTAATTTGCGTCTGTACATGGTCGTACAAAGTACGCTCAGTGCTAAGGACACAGCGTCTCGAGTCTACTGGATAGCGTTCCGTTGAGCTAAACGTTTTTGGTCGCGTAAAAATTTTAAAAATAACCACGGCCTGCTCTTTTTGCAGAGGCGTGCACCTGACGAACCCGTTCTACTCGATCTGGTCGACAGAATTGGGCCGTGATTTGGCGGTTGCCTTTCTCGTACTCACGCTCTTTTGTGCACTGTCGTACTTCGCGTATCTGTGCTATTTGCTCTACCGGGTTCGGCGGAACATCTCGTCGAAGCGGTCGGCACTACCTGGCATGAGTCAAACGAGGCGGCTCTACTATGAAGGTATCATCTACCGGTTCAAGTTCCTTCTGCTCGCCACCCTAGTGACAGCAGCGTTGACGCTAGTGGCCCACTTTATGTCGCAGTGGTCCGAGGGTCAGTGGAAGTTCGACGAAGAGATCTCCCTCGAATTCACGTCGGCATTCTTTACCGGTGTACTCGGATGCTGGAACGGATACGTGTTCATGCTACTGGTCCTCTACGCACCCAGCCATAAATACAAGAGCCATGGCCAGGGGACTGACCTTAATAACCTCACCGGTGAGAGTCAGAAACATGAACACATAGACATACACACAGAACCTCTTTTTAGAAATTTAGGCTCAGGTAAATGCGTTTTGACAGCAGAACCTTGTTTTTGATTTAACCAAGTCAACTGGATCTTTTTACGCGTAGCTGACACATCCCTTTCGATGGTATGTGAGTGCTGCAAATAACCCGTCAAGCCTTACTAAAAGGTTTTTCTTATGCGTGATGTGGATCATGTTGTCGTTGTTTATGAGGTTCGGTTATTCTTAGTTTTTATATATGTGCCATGCTGGTAAAGACCATACAATAGCATCAATCAATTACTATCCGCGATATATATATATATATACCTTTCAGGGTCATTCACTATGAATTTGTAGTATAATAAGAATATACACTTCAGATAGGGCTCAGCATATCAAATGTAACTAAGTTAGCAAAAATATGCTCGCTTGTTTCAGATGAGAATCAGGATAGCATCGAGTTTTCGCGTTTGACCAATTCCGAGAGCTGCGCGGAAGTTCCAGAAGCCTCAGGGGTGGCATCACTTGCCGAGTTTGCCAAAAAGGTCGCACTTGACTAATTATTCGACAATTCGTATCTGGCCGTCAATTATTGCATCGCGATCAAGACATGACGCTTCGAATGAATCTCTACTGGATCATTGTCATAAGGATTGTGACAAGACAGAAGAAACAATCAATCTAGACATATATTTCTTCACCAGATGACCATTCTCATCGTTATGATCAACGGCGCCAAGAACTTAGGATCCTCTCTTAACGATGACTTCCGTGATCATAACGGCTTGTAATTAGAGCACATTGTATAGTATCAAGACGCATAACAATATGCTGCATGTATCAATATCTATTTGCATACATATACCCATACGTGACAAATATTCAGACTGGATTTACTAAAAAAGTGTGAAAATTATCATGCGGAAGTAGATGTACATTTCTGTTTTTGCTAACGAGAGCCACGTATATCCATATAGTCTCATTCCTTCTACTGGACCTAGAAGAAATGAAGACTACATCAGGGGGGCATCAAACTATGCGTATTTTGGTTGCCCTTAAGAATGTACTTGTATTGCTTCATCGATCAGTTCTTGTAAAATCTTGTTATTATTATATCCGTTTTTATCTATATAACTTTTTGTTATGGAACATATAGTATTGTTGCGTGACATTGTTTTCGCGCAGAAATTGACTACTATATTTTAACATTTGCTTTTGGCAAAATGAATGATAGTGGCAATCGCACAGCGTTTTAAGAGTACGAGAACCGGCGGGTCTCTTACGTCTCATTTACTACAGTGGAGCCGAAGAGCGGTGCCCCGGATATTTAGGTTTTCTTGAGTTTGTGCGCAACCTGCTCTTACCGTTTGTAATAGAGTTGCAGTTTCCATAAATGTAACAAAGATAATAATTGCCCAAGAAATCGGAACAACGCCAACGAACATATAAGTGGATGGGTGTGCCAAATGCAAGAGTCTTCTTGGCCGTTTTCGGAGACGCATTATCGCTTAGCTTAAATGACCTTTTGTTTGTGTAATCCTCAATATGCTGAACTCTTGCGTACTTGTTCAGGTGCCATTCATTCAACCACAGAGTACTATTTATTGCGATCATCTACGGATAATTTGCACAACAACGTATATATATAATGGTGCGTTTTAGCGCACAAATATAAATATCCAAGGCTGCAGGGCGTATTTCGTCGGTTGTGTTCTTGCGATCTCTCATGGGTTTTCCCCATCGGTGTGAAGTTTGTCTGCCGATAACCGTATAGTATTGTGAAATGTTCTATGCATTTCCCAAACAGAGCAGCAGTTACCCGAATATAGATTAAGTCGATATATACATGGATAATATTATGCTAGGTAATGCGTCGAGGTCAATGCTAGAGTCATTGTCAACGTTTAAAGGGTTAATTTTCTTGTGCTTTTTACGATTTTAGTGTCCCAGCCTAATTGTAATTAAAGTGTACCATGCCAACAACACTGAATCTGTGTTCTGTGTTCTAAGCCGTCGCAGAAGCAGTTAATCATATCAAAGCGCGATAATTGTGCGAATATATTTGTTTATTTCAGACTGGGGTTGGCATATATATATATATATATATATATATATATATATATATATATATATATATATATATATATATATCTATATATATATATCTATATATATATATATATATATATATATATATATATATAATGGCAATAATGGACTCCACACTGATGAGCAAGATATATATTCATATATTTAATAAAATAATTTGACTAAACGGTCGCTTAAGTACGATGATGTTTTGTTATTCTCTTGTTATTCTCTTCTCTGAGAATGTAGTACCCATCTTATTCTAGAGCCCAACGCGTTGGCTCAATACATTACGAGCCAAGACTGCTGAAGGCACATTATATGCGGCCGTGAAAATCATGACGACGTTACAAGATACAGCATCTAAATTGGGAATTATGGTTGTCGCTTTCTGCAGATGCTGTAATTAAACCAAATATTTAAATGGCAATTTTTGCATTCTTAACGTACGTATTTAATTAATGCAACCACTGCTTGCTTCTGTGTATGCTAATATAATCGTTTTAGTTTGAGGTCTGAACCGCTTAATGGCACGTTGAGACCTACCTATAAAGATTTGCAAGTGTCTGCTGAATGGAGGCAACGGGTGAGTCTGTGTTCGTATGCCGAGTTATGTTAAACTCTCGCTCAATAACGCCCTTCACATAGTAGTCCAGAGCATTTTAATCTAGACCGCTGGATCCCAGACTATGCCTTGCCAGCCATCCCTGCACTAAACCGCTGATACCGCGCCGTCCTGCTGATTGAAACGCATATTGCAAACCATTATAGACATAGAGACATTTGTCCCGGTTTCACTACAGTTTGCAGGGCACGCAAATAATATTCCTTTTTTGGCTATTTTGATAAAAATTAGAAAAAGATCCGTCCGGCGCGAAAATCGATAACAATAGCTGATGATTGCTGAAGTTCTTTAGACACATTTCTTCAGTCGGCCATCGTTAATATTTGATCACATTCTACTTGAAACATCTCTGGTTCCATTGAATACCAGACTTGACGCATGAACACATACTGGGTACGTTCAGGCAGCCCGCCAAACTCTGCATTGTGTGTAGAAAGATGAGCAAACCAGAATAATTTTGTTTCTTCACGGATCAAGAAGGCCATCAGCGAGATTTGCGTACTGTGCGACTCTGGAGAAACGGACAACGTAAAGCATACTGTTCTGCGGTGTGATGCTCTCAGGGAAGCACGGGACGCAGCGCCAACCGCTGTGAGAGGCCGACCCATCGAGGAGGTGGTCTCCCATATGATGACTTCGGCGGAGGCATGGAGGGAGGCGACGAACTTGTTCGACGCTGTTTTGACACTCAAGACAGCCAAGGAAACGGCCAGGCGGGAGAGGTTTGAGCGGGTCTCTCGGGAGAGTGGTCGAGACGAGGAGCCGAGGGAGGGGGAGGGGGTGGGGAGCAGCCAGGCCGTCACGGTCTCGACGCACTCTCACAGGACGGATTACAAAATGGCACCCCCCTATCCAACCGCAGGTAGACATGCGGGATGATAGTCAGGGATAGAGCTGATTGAAGGAGAACGGCAGAGACGCCTCTCCCACGGTTTCGATGTAATGCCAAAGTAATCCGAGCCTGGGGGGTGGGGAGGAATCCGGGTTTAGTGGGTTTGCGAGTCTCACACTAGTCACGCAGGCTGCTAGTGGCGCTTGTGCATCATGCATTCCCAAAATCTCCCAGAAAAAAAAAAAAAGAAAAAAAAACGCAATATAAACAACAGACAGACAAAGACCACGTTGCTTTTATTTTTCTGTAAAGTCCCCCCCGAAACTCAACACATCTAGACCAACTATCCTCATTAGCCTTTATACCACGAGCAAAATATCAGAATCTTTAATCACAAAATACTCGTCTACGGCGCATATCGTATCATTATTGCTCTGATATTTCACGTTTACGATCCAGAAAGTATGAAATGTGCTTGACAATGTGGAACTTTATATTGCCGCGTTTAACTCGCGGCAAAAAGAGACATGTGGGCGGGTGCATTGTCGTGGTGAAACAGCACAGTCCTCTGCTGTATCGCGGGTGTTTAAACGCCGTAGTGCTATAATGTGTTGCTTCAACGGGTCCAAGAGTGTTGCGTAGCATCCCACACAGTTATAGCTCTCCCTGTAGAACGGTAGCCAATTATTAGAATGCCTTTTGCATACCAGAAAACGGTCTTTGAAACCTTTTTGGCCGCAATGTGCCTCTTTATCATGGTAAGAGGGATTTCGAGGCATGCGATTCACTCCCTGGTGGAATCTTCCCGTTCTGGAGTGAAGTGATAGATCCAGGTTTCGTCGGCGGTCTGAATCGGTGCATTATCTCATTCTAAGATAAGGCGGTCAGCTGTTTTTAGACCGTCTAAAAAATGGTGCGCATCCTCGGTGCGCATACTACCTCCTTTATACAAGGAAATCAATGTGGCAATGGTATGACTGTATGCCATAAGCTGCATCTAATTTGAATCTAATTTCCGTTGCAGTTAAGCCTTCAACGAAACAATGTTTAATGACAGCACAGTACTTTTTCTGCTCCATCGTTACTGGAGAGTGTAACATGTTACAGTTCCGCGATCTGCTACAAACGCAATTCGAAACCGGTCTACATTATATATTTGTTTCTGTTGTTTCCGAATAACGTTTTTTCCCTGTGCTGTAGTCGGCATGAGCCGTTTGAAATTGTAAACAGCCGATGCTACGGCCTCCTTGATCGACCTAGTATACCCCCCCCCCCTTTAAATTGGTGATAAGTCCGCCATTATATATTCATTGCAGTATAGTATGTTAATTTTTCAATAACTTTAATTTACTATGATGCTTATTATAATGCATGTATTAAGAAACGTGGATTCTGAAGTGCGGGGGTAGATAGGGGTTTCGCTTTAAGCGCTTCGTCCGAGGCAAGTTGGTCGCGCTGTGCTGTAAATATCTTGATCGTTGATAAACACGCTTACGCCGAAAAATCTTCTATTGCCTCCAGATGCACAGCTCAATAATGGCATATTTGAGTACGGCTACCCATGTTTATCATGTATTCGCCTTCCGTTTCTCTATCCTTATCAATAAAGGGCCAAAAATAGGTGGTATATGGTTACTCAAATCAAGGTCCGCAGTCAGGTGAACTCCTAGATCACGCGTTAGGGTAGGGTGTGGGTAAAATGTGTTTATGTCAGTACGTTTTATTAACCAATGGTTTGTTAACAATATTGCGCGTACAGAGAAAGCACGCAATTACATATACGTATTAAACTTCTCTCGAATACAGATTTTCATGTGGAAGCCATGTACAGCAAGTAAATCGTGCCATTAGGTGTCTATATTCATAATTGCAAGGCCTACACGAACTACACGTTATTGCCTGGATTTCATAAAAGAGCGGAATAATGTCTGCCATCTTATTCTCTCATTCAGACATGTACTCGTTGAAGGCTGCCGTTTTCGGTAAAACGTGTATTTTTGTAAATCAGCAACAAATAGCAGAGACAACGCCAGTAAATAGACTAATCTGTTGAGACTAGTGCGGTGGACTCTTAGCGCCTCTCATTGTTGCAGATGAAATCGGCAGGAGTATAGCACCAAGTCATCTGCATACATAAGGACGTCCACCTACGAGTGCCAACTCTGTATCTCTTTAGGAAGACCGCTTACCAGCACCGAAAACAGCAGGGGCTAAGATTATCAACCTGGGCAAGACCGGTGGTCTGTAAAATCGTCATAAGTTCAGCGGCTCCATCATCTATGGTACCGAAGGGATAAGCCCCTTTAGTTCGACATGGCCGTTGTATAGAATTTAAAAGTACAGCAAATGCTGTCATTGCTGACTGGCCCTTTCTGAAGCCATGTTATTGCTCCGGCAGCTTCCTCTAAACCTCAAGGAAATGTTCTAATCGACGGGCAAGAATAGCCGACCGAAGTTTGTAGATTGTGCTCTTCTTTGCGATACCTCGGTAAGACGATGGAGTTTAATGCTTAGGAGGCTGGTTTTCCATTCCGATAGTATTTGGGCCATTTCCATTACCTCGTTAAAAAGTGTAGTGAAGCAATCGCAAGGTGAATCGCTTGTCTTAGATACTCATTTGTAACCAAATCGGGCCCCGGGGTCTTCCGGGACGGTGCTTTTATTATTATCGAGTCTATAACTTCGGAATCGCTAAAAGGCTTGACGGGTTTCAGTGACGCGCTCGTCCCACACTGACAGTACCACAGGAGCGCAGCTCGAAACGCTTATGGCACAGGAAAACATTTGACGGAAATGAGCATTTAATATAACGCGCCTGTCTCTATGCTGCCACTTATGAGGTTGTTGTTGCGTTTTAAGGAGCAGCTTGGAGCGTTTTTGTTCTTAACTTTTTTATTAGGCGTTCTTTACAACTTGTTTATAGTTACGACTTAATCTAATATAAAAATACATCATCTTCGACGGATTTTTGCTAGAATGTATGCTTGAACCATATACTGTTTGCAAGAAACGCACTCCTAATCGCACATCTGGAATATGTTTCGCGAAGTATTATTCAGAAGGGTGAGATTAAGACTGCGACTTAGACGAGGCCACCCACGATACATTTATATTTACATTGCAAAGGCTGGGTGTCATCGTGCACCAAGCGCCAAAGTCTTCTGCTGTATCCCCTAAACCTGACATTACATGAGTTAGCAATCGTGGTGAATATTTCAATCGTAGATTGTCCCTGAGACGCGACAAAGGGTCGAATCTTGGCATTGAATAGTGACACCGTTCTTAAACATCTTAGCGTGTCAAGCCGACAGTTGAGATCACCACATAGTACAGTTTAAGTCCACCATGTCGAGGCATAGTATTAATTTCTCCAGCAGTGTTGCAATTGCTTCTGAAAAACTAGACTATATTGCAATCACGTTGACGGCAGTTTCCGTGAGGACTGCGTTATCTCCTTTGTAGTATGTATTTTCAGTATGTATTTTCGCCAGAAAGCTTACTGTTATACAACACAGCAACTCTCCCATTTGTTCTACCCGGTCCTCTATTTGTACACTCAGACATTCCGTTATACACCAACTAGGGACGACCGTGGGTTTGGTGGCCCATGTCTCCGCAAGCACGTCAAACAATCTAAAGCATCGATCTCGTCGATTGCTAATCAGGGTTCTGACCATGAACGGTAGAAAACATCATCTTTCCAATAGGCCCTTCCAAAGAAAGTCGCCAGCCCCACCAAATCTCATATTACACCAATTTTTCTACGGTCTTGCTGCAAGCCTTCCATTAGCCTATCCACTGTTGGTTTGCGGCTAGGGAAGCCAATACGGACCTCCATAATTGCGGTGGAACAGTGCCGTAAGTATACTTCTATGGAAACAAAGTGTGAGGCTATAGAGTGGTGTACTCGTATCCTTGGAGCTTCTTGAAGCGTTCGGAGCAGGCAGCTAATCTGCAAAGCCTTCGCAAGGTCTCTCGAATCTCGCGCAAACCGTCGCTAAGAGCAGACGTGCACGTGGGCGGGTGAATTCAAGATCTACGACCGAGATCCTAGAGGGTCACATCACAATTGCAGTGGAACTGCAGTTGTGATGTGACCCGCTAGGATCTTGAGATCTGCAAGACCAAAGCTATGAAAGTCGAGCTCAAGCTAGCGAGAAACTGAACCCTGACTTAAGGAGATTTAAGACTGCCACAGATGCTCTCAAAGCAACTTCGGACTGGGGAAAGACTGGGGTGCGCCACCGGCACTGCATCGAGGGGTCTGCTTATCGCCGCCGAAGACCATGCCGACTTGAAGATAGTGGTGGAACTAGCGAGGCAGTTCCCCTTGCTCCCCCACCTGCTTACCCGTTATATTTCGGGTGGGGGAGAGTCGCACATTTGCGGACACTCTGGAGGTACGATGCAAACGCCTCGCCGATTACGATCAGCTGAGCCCAGCAGTAAAGGACCTCGTCAGGAATAGCGACGGAGATGTTATCATGCGTCTCAGAGAAACGGGCCCCGGCCTCGGGGCCCGCGTAACCCAACTAATCACTGAGCCCCACAGGCCACCAGGCTGGCAGTCAGGTAATGGAGGTCTTAACGAGACCGCTTTATGGGGCATAAACTCTCTACTTACGGCGGCGAAGATTAAGAAAGATCACGGAGTGTTCTATTCGATCTCCCCGGCAGAGCAACTAACATGTGGTAGGCGCTCGCATGGGTCATGCCGCCCGTAGCACGCTACCAACAGTCCCAGCGTTCCATCTAAGTGACCGGCAAGACGTGCAGGCCGAAGACCTGGACACGTTTTAAAGTGTGATTCCGATATCAACGGCCGGGCTGTGCCGTCGCTGCGATTGCCCTGACCACACGGCACGGATGTACACTGCCGACACTCCACACTGCATTGTGTGCGCGGAGCCTGACCATAAGTCGGACAGCATGGGCTGGCCCGGCGTACCGGGCTCAGGTAGAGCAGGCATGCGAGCAAGCCTCACAGAAGGCGGCACCAAGTGGTGCAAAGACGACCAGAATATCGGCGAATTCCGAACGGAACACCCAGGCGGCCCCCTCTGGCCCAGCTGCTTCCAAACGAAGTCAGCGCAACAGAAGACGGTAGTGCCGGGCGACGACGAAGGCGCCAATCTGGCACGTGGTTGGGTCTCCTAAACAGTCATAATAATTTGTGTTTTACCAGTCAATCTTAATCAATGCGGATCTGCTCACGACGTCCTCGATGCAGACGTCCGGCGCCACCACTGAACTAGCGACAGGGGCCACTCCCTCCTGGAACAGGGGCCACTCCCTCCGGGACTGGATGGCTGAGCAGGGCCTCTCTGCTGCTGCCTCTTTCCAGTGGCTAGTGGTGCCTGGCCCGGGCCGTCCGATCGGCGCCCCTGCGGGGGATGGACAAGATGATCTGGGCCTCTACTCTGCACAATCGTCTTGCACGACTGAGGGGTGTCGATGAGAACTACACTGGAGACGCCCTCGCACTCACCTGTCCAGCGGCGGGAGGACCTCACGGGCGTAGGCTCACCGCCGAAACCCTGGTCGAACTGGATCTGATTTCCCCGGTGACCGATGAAGAGCTACTAGGAGGAGCCGAGCGTCTGTCTCCCGAAAAATTTATCGGACCCGATGGAGTGCCCCCGGAGGTCGTTAAGCTTTTAGTGATTAAACACCTTAAGGTTCTTGCGGCTCCGGCCACGCGCCTTTTGCGAAACGGGCGCTTCCGCGAGAGGCCTCCCGCCTCGAACTCGATCCCGATACCTCTTCTGGCTCGAGCTGAGTTCGTCCATGATCATCAATCACTACGTGACCATAAACAAATAGATACGCGTCATCGACTGCTGGCGGAGTTTACGTACGAGTGTACGCGGCCCCGGTCTGGGCCGGCCTAAGCGTGCGGACCCAACGTAGCCGCCGGGTCCTCCGTGCCGCCGAGCGTGCCATGGCTAGTATCGACGTCCTGCTTGTACTGTCACGTCAGCTCCCGTGGGTAAGCAGAGGCTATATACTTCGCTACACGGGCTCTGACGCGTCGTGGCCAATTTCAAGTGTATATACACAAAATAGGGAAATCCCTAACGGGCACCTGCGTTCTATGTAACTCCGGTCTCTCGGACACGGTTAACTAAACAGCCAACAGTTAAGGTCCGCGGGTTTGCTTTCGCATTGCTTCGTAAGACGGTTCCTATAAGTACAAATGTGCAACGGTGGGACTCAAACCCGTGCACCTATGTGTCTCCTTTGGTCGCGGGGCGTAGGCGAATGCACTACTCCACCGGGCTCGACCGACACGGTCTCAGACTACCCCTCGCTATCCCGACATCGTCACAACTGATCCTAAGTAGGGGCTGGACAGAAAATGGCGGAGATCAGGCTCCGCATTGTACTGCTTGGGGAGGTGGTTTTTAGAAGGTAGCACGCGTGGACAGGATTATATACTGTACAATTAATATTAGCGGGCGTGCGTAAACATTTTCTCTTCTTTAAGAAAGCTAATCTGCAAAGTCGGCACTTTGTTGAATCCGTCATTTCGTGGTAGCAGAGTCTTTCGTTAAACAACGCCTGGGTCTTGACGTAAAGGTGGAAATGCCGCCTCCGTTTGGGACACACGTTCTGAAGTGGTCTTGACCTGGCCTAGCTAAAAGGGATACGCAATAGTCATAATAAACGCCCGCCAGGCACATCGACGTAGCTAATATATATATATATATATATATATATATATATATATACATATATAGCGTACTTTACAGAAAACAAATATTTTAATAATTACATACTTTTATGGTAGCCATATAATATTATTATTATTGATCAAATGAACCTGAGTGGGTACGGGATCATCCAAATGTGCAATTGCAAGAACAATGCACATATTTCGATATCATGGATATACGCCATTTTGAAGCTCCTACCTGAAGCAAGACTTACACTTAGTTTGAAAAAATCGGTAGAAACAAGCATAAAACTGATTTCGCTAATAGCGTATTTCTCCGAGATTGTGGACAGTCCCCTGTTCCTGATGGTATAACTCAACTGACTACCAGAATCAACTAAAAATTCGTATTCGTAACGTCTTCGCCATAACCCATAAAGCACCATAATATGAATACGCTTAAACAAAGATGGTAAGCAGAAAGATTTCAGAAGCACACTTTGCTACACGCCAAGTTAGCATCTGTTGAGAGCGTCTTAATCTGAGGCACCGGAGGAAAAGCAAAACCCTATGACGCAGGTAATATGATGATCGAAGTCAAGGCAAGGGTAACAGTATACATAACTCATAGATCACGAAAGAGAACGACAGTCGGTAAGTCAATAATTTAGTAGTCCATCGAGTTTTCATTTCATTTATTTCCACACCATGTTGGGTAAAACAATACCTAATCTATACCTACATACAAACATCGAGTTTTAACACAACGCAGTTTTTCAGTGAGAGGAGCAGGCCACTTTTTCATAAGCGAGCACTGTCGTGAGCTGATGACTGCAACAGAGTGGGAATATTCAGAGAACATAAAGAGCTAAAGTTTCAGATATGCGTATTTAACATCTTTGACACCGGAACGCTAATGTTCGATGATATTTAAAAGGAAAACTGTGTACAGAAGCGGACACCTACCACCCGTGCGGCATCCCAGAACGGAACGGGATATTCCTGACGGAGTAATTAAACTCGACTCAGAACTAACATTCACTCAAATATGCCTATATTCACCCCAGTGTGTGGCTATGGGCACCCAGATTAATGCTCACTTTACGGAGGAAAAAGTTGTGAGGCGTTTGACAAAATTAGATGCAGTGAAACGTATTGCAAGCGTTCAAAACATCACCCAGTGCTGGGATATTTCTTAAAGTTAGGATCGAATCGATCGATGGAGGTTGTGTCTTGGGTCGAGACTATTTCGCGTTGAGAAGTAAGCTAACTTTCTAGCTAAAACCCTGTAAAAAAGCTGTGCGGTCTTATATACATTATTTATATATTATTTATACTTTATTATATTTTTACAAATGGAACCTATATGTTATATTCTTAGTACAAGTTAGGTACCACTGCGAAGGTGTAAATATTGAATTTCAGAGGCTCGGCAAAGTGCGAAGAATCTGAATATAGAAGAGTTATATTCAGAGTAAAACTGGTTTCGGTGTAAGATAATGAGTCGATTTCAAACACGGATAAAGCAATTCATTGGCAATTCATTGGCATATTTTAATAATATAAATCGTTGCTGAATAGTTCGGGGAATGAATAGTGACAATAAATGTTTGGCCATGAGCCGAGCCTTGGCTGTGACTGTGGTTGCCACGGTAGAACATTTTTACTTTAGATTAGTATTCTGCACTTTAGCACACAACCCCTTGTGATCTAGTAAAATATTTTATGATTAAATTGTATGGGAGAGAGAAGAATATAGACGTTTTTTACGTTTTATATATACATGGTAGGAACGTCAAGAAAATGTTCGAAAAATTCAAGTCTCCCACAACCAACTCAGGATTTAATAGAAAACGTCGATACTTGCAAAGACGTCATCAGCACGTTTCGTGTATTGCGCGGAGGGAAATGTAACGCGTTATATACGCATACCAGGCAAGGGTAAATTAGAACGTAAATCGGCTGACTAGAAGACAACCTAGTACATATATATGGCCCATAGTACTGTTCTATGGAGATCTGGGCCATCAGAGAGTGAAGCTTAAGGGGGGAGGTGCGTTTAGTGGGTATGGCTTCTCAGCGGGCTAACATCCATCCGCTGGGATCGAGTCCCACACTGCTTAAGATAGGAATTGGTACCTTCTCCTTTTCTACTCGCAACAATAGTACGTGGAACCCTTATCCATAAAAAAAAGTACATATATATATAAATATTTGTATAAGTGAATATGTGGAGTAATAAACATAAAGGCTAATTACAAAGAAGTGCTCAAGTTTTAACGGGTGTTGTGATTAGTCTCATAGTTTCATCTAGTTTATTATCCTGAGTGCATTTGTCAAGACGCATGAAGTAGATGGAACACAATAGTTTGTAACGTAGCCTAGGAATTGACAGACTTTCCGTGCCTGAATAACATTTATATATATATATATATATATATATATATATATACTGGCATTAATTTCCGTGAAATGCAAGTTACCAAGCAGTTGTAAAGGCAAACCAAGTCAAGCGATGAAACGGGGTCAATGGAAGACCTTTGAAGTAATCTGCATTCCATACAAAACAAAAGCACTATAATCACCGATTCGCGGCAGCGATTACTCCATATTAATCTGCAAAACAGTAAAAAGTAACTCTATTACTAACATTGTACTTAAAATTTTCACTTGCCCGTCTTTACATTTAATATAGTATAACGCTGACACTCCTTTCATAAATGCAATTTACATAACAGCATTCGCTTCTATTTTGAAGTAAATAGTAATTCTGCTCTCATAGCCACAATATTTAGAGGTGAGGAATAGTACGGTACATGAAATCCCGTCTGCATAATTTTATCACGGCATGCAACCATACTTGTTCTGTACCTGATAAAGCCAATCAATAATTATTTACGGTGGCCAATAAAAATATCGTATAGATGTGACGTGCAAATATAATGAATAAATCACAGCAATAATAGAATCAATAAAGATCGCTCGGATCATCCTACCGATACATAATAGTGACATCAAGAATGCTTCCTGTCGAAAAATATAATTATATATATATATATATATATATATATATATATATATATATATATATATATATATATATATATATATATTATAAATGGGTAAGAGGCGGAGTAAAGTGGTTATACGATAATACCAGAGAAAGAGAGCGGGCTCTTAGCGGATGCGAGAGAAGGTATGTTAGACACGAGGATGCAGCGGAACTGCTATGAGGAATTAGAAACAACGGTTTGCCGGATATGCGGAAAGGGAGAGGAAACGGTAGATCATCTGTTAAGAGATTATGAACGATGGGGACTAGGGACTTGGAATTAGGGCAGGCGCTAGGAATTGGCAAAAATGCTGAAATGGCGCAGGTCGATATTACGAAGCAGAGATGAGTCCCGATGAAAGTGCGGAGTGCAATATAGATAATTAATAGCTGCAGCGTTATGCGTTCTTGATATAAAAGGGCGTTATGTGTAACCACACTTAATTAGCGAATAAATCAACTTAGCATATATATATATATATATATATATATATATATATATAAGAACCCTAATACACTTACATATTGCCCTTGGGCGATTGTATTTTCCCACTAGCGTTTGCGGGTAGCTTTAATCGTTCGTGTTTTCCTTTGACGTTCAAACATTTGCGTAAAGTGTGAACACATTGCTTGCAATGTAAGCTATTCCGCCGTGAGGTAGTCGAGTTTCCGTGATAGCCGCTCTGCTGGCCGCCTGACGGCTCGCTTGCTTATGCGGACGTGATTCTTCGCTGAACTTAGTAGTTCTCATCTACCGTCCAGCCCCCATTATCGCCAGTGGATTCCCAACCCGGACTTTCTTCGGTCGTGTTACCCTAAAAAAGCAAGCAACAAAAACAGACTGGATGAGACACGGCACGCAATAGTTTACAGCAGACAACACACGCACACACACAGAGAATACATACACACCTCACCTACGTATTGGCCGTGCGGTAATGTCGTACATGCATCACGTGGCAGCACGACAGCTAGTCGAAACGTATATATATATATATATATATATATATATATATATATATGTACTCTTTATTATGATCCTGCGGAGCTTTATAGCCTCACAGTCTTGTCTAAATTTATTTCCTGTCAAACTGGTGGTCAAAGATCAGCCCAAGACTGGACCTAACGCCTCGAGTTATGCCCCGAACGGGCTGTGCACATGTTTTTGCATCACAAATGTATATTTTGCTACACATAAATAATGAATATATATATATATATATATTAAAAAAAAAAAAAATATATATATATATATATATATATATAAATATATAAAACATCACACATTGCACATACGCGTCACATTGCACATACGCATAAATGTTGTGGTTTTGTCGATGACTGACCTCGAAACCGGCATCTGTAGTACCGCCTGACGCTGCCGCTGAGATGAAATCGGGCACGGGCTGTCCACATTCGTTTAGCGCCTGTACTAACGATGCGGCCAGCGCCGAATCTGTGTCGGCGTTGTAGAACGAGATCGCTTTGCCCGGCATTCCAACGCGTCCTGTGCGGCCGACGCGGTGAACGTAGTCGTCGATTTCCTTCGGCAGGTCGAAGTTCACCACCAGCGTCACGCCTTTGATGTCGAGTCCACGCGCTGCAACCGCCGTCGCCACGAGCACAGGGAACTTGCCCTGCTTCAGCGTCTTCAGGGCCTCCTCTCGTTCGCGCTGCTCGCGGTCGCCGTGCATTGTCGTGACGTCGAACCCGTTGAGGTTCAGAAACAGGCCGATCGTGTCGACGATCTTCTTCTGTTCGGCGAACACGATGATGCGGTCGCGTGCCGCCTCGTCGACGCCCGAGTCCTTCTTGACCGACGGGTGCTCGTTGAGAATGCTGATGATCTGCTCGCGTTTCGCCGAGAAGTTCGGCGTCTCGACGAACGTCTGCGCGACGTCGGCATTCACGCCTCCCAGCGTGCCCACAACGACCTTGACTGTGTGGCTCGAGCGCATCAACGCGCGTCCCAGCTGCTCGACGTTCGGCGGAAATGTGGCCGAAAACATCAGCGTCTGTCGGTTCTCCTTCGAGGGCATGCTCGGGTGCTTGTTGAAGAAGTTGATGTCCTCCTCGAAGCCCTGGTCGAGCATCCTGTCGGCCTCGTCGAGCACGAGATAGCGTAGCGCCTCGAACGACACCGTGCCCTCGTTGACGAACTGCTTCAACCGGCCGGGTACGGCGCACAGCACGTGCGTGCCGCACCGAATGTCGCTGCGGTTGGACATCACCTGCGTGCCGCCGTACGCCTGGGCGACGCCGATACGGCGAGACTGTTCCTCGGACAACACCAGGAAGTGGTCGTGCAGCTGCTTGCAGAGCTCTCTCGTCGGCGAGATGACGACCACCAACGGATTCTGTTGGCGCTTGCCGGCCAGCGACGCGCGCTCGGGCACGGTCGTGTCGTTCATCAGCGTCTGCAGAATGGGCAGTATGAACGCGGCCGACTTACCGGAGCCCGTCTGCGAGCAGGCGATCATGTCGCGGCCAGCCATAATGATCGGGATCGAGTACTTCTGGATGGGCGTCGGGGTCGCGTAGCCGAGCTCCTGGATTCTCGCCATGAGCAGCGGGCAGAGTTCGGCCTCCTCAAACGACTGCAGCGGCACGGCAAACTCGGGGTCACTCACGGTGACCTTGTCGTCGTTGAAGCGCTGCACGTTGCTGTTCACGTAGCAGAGCTCGGACATCATGTCGGTGACTTTGTCCAGGGTCGGCACGTACGTGATCGTTGCCGGTCGAGGCTGGTCGCTGTCAGCTTCGGCCGGAGCATTGGTACAGTCCTGCTTTCTGTGGCCGGGCTGGCCGCAGCCGTAGCAGGTGTCTTTCGGGCACTCGCGGGCCATGTGTCCCTCTTCATTGCACTTACGACAAGCTGCCATTGTTCACGCGGAAACGGAAAACCAAACGAAACAACGTCGTAAGAGACGCATAAAGCAATGGCAATTTTTACCAGACACACAACAGCTAAATGGGCGCAAAGAATTGACTCTGTCCACCCTCGAATCCCTGCTTACCCTAAGCTCACCTCTGCCACCTGGCGCACGACAACAAGCTTTACTAACAGCCTCCAAAGAGAGCCCAGCTGGAGTCGGCCAATTTAGACATCGTTCAGCCCATCTTTAAAAAAAGGCCCGGTGCGGAGCTCGTGTCAATCACTACGGGACGACGCCCTAATTATGCTACTATTTTTGAGACCATCAGCAGAGCCCTCAGCTTATGCGGCCGTCCGCGCGTCTTAGAAACATCCGGCCGCTGCGTGGAGGATGGCAGGCGTCCATAGGTTACGCAGCCCACCTCGCGGAGACCACAACAAGCTGGGAAAATACTTTCTCAGGTATCTTCACGGATTCGGCCCTTTTACGTTGAAAACCTCGGGTGCTCCTGGCGCCGGGCAACTTACCGCAAGATCGGCACCGTTAAACCTGTCATCCGGTGATAGCAGATCGTCTTCCGCCTTTAAACAACGTCAAGGTCTTGACTAAATTCGCCTGAGCTGTTAACTAATACATACGTAAACATATATATATATATACAGAAAGTTGGTGGTGGTATGAGAAAAATGGTGTATATATATACAAGCGCAAACGTATATGCGAAGCCTTCGTGTACTCTTTTTTTTTTTCACTTACTTAAAGCGGGTTTGCTGGGACATTCCCGTGCGAAGTGTCCCTCCTCTCCGCATGTGCGACAGGCTCTTGAGCCACCACCGCCACCTCCGAAATCACCTCCGCCACCAGTGCCGGATCCAAACTGATCGCTCGCACCCCTTCGGCCGCCGCCGCCGCCTCTTGGGGGGCGGCCGTTGTCGGCGGAGGCGAAGTCGCCGTCGCCATTGGTTTCCGACGGCCAACCGCTATAAATGGTATCGGTGGCGGCCGCATGGTCAACAGCTGCACTGCCACCACCTCCACCTCCACCATCATCATCATTGGCCGAAGGCGGCTCGCCGCCCCCGGTCTGCCAACCCCCGCTGGTGTCCCCTGCGGCGTCGGCTCCATTTTGCCAGCCGGCAGCGCTCTCGCCGTTTGCGGTTGTGTCAACGCCCCAGCCGTCGCTGTCGGCGGCTACAGCCGTCGTCATACTGCCTCCTTCGCCAGCGGCAGCCGAACAGCCGCCGCCCAAGTCCGCTGTCGGAGCGCCGCTCTGCCAACCGCTGATCACATCCGTGGCGCCGCCACAGTCCGTCCAACCATTGCTGGAAACGATCGATAAATTCAATAACCAGGCTTTTTACTATTATTATTATTATTATTATTACTATTACTATTACTATTACTATTACTATTACTATTACTATTACTATTATTATTATTTATTTAATATGTCTTGGAGCAATACAGTTGTGAGGTGTGAATGTGTATCCTCATTATTTTAGTATCCTTATTATTATTATTATTATTATTATTATTATTATTGTCTCATATATCTCGAGTCATCTGGCGTTTGGGGCAAGAGCTTGGGAAGAAGCTCTTTGAGGCCACAGCGGAGCCAAGATCGACCGCGTTCCTCCGACAGAGGGTGGAGCATTTTTATTATTCAGTAATGTGCCGTGAAATTCCTCCAGAGCTTCTTGAACAGCTCAATGGGTGTAGACGATAAGCATCGACCTCAACTCCGCATGCCGCGCAAGGAAAAGGTTCGCATGTTGGAGCTCCTATTTTGATAGCGCCATTATTATTATTCTGCTCGCGTTGCTATCGAGTAGCCCTCTGTGGTTTGATTACGTTATGTGCGAAAAAAAGGCGTAAGTATTTAGTTTGATACAGACATTCTGTTCCTAGAAAACAATCCGGTTCAAACCGTCATCTGTCGGCAAACGAAGAGCTTTCATGAAGACATAATTAACAAGACTGAGCAGACTGCAAGCAAGACTAAACAGAGAACACTGACGGTACGATTTTTCCTTGGTTCTTCACCTACGGATATGAACACATGCACCATAGGATGACTAAATAGCACAAGTATTCGCATCGTCGTGGGCTGCTCGTCAAAGAGCAAGAGAGCTTTGCAATAGTGTATCAAATATATGCAACCGTAGTTTGTATGTATGTCAATTTCAACAATAACTAAGGATTCTTCACACCCAAAGTCGACCGTATATAGATTATGTTTTGCAACACTACTGCCTGCAAAAAATGTTGCTGATTGTGTAGCTGCCACTAAGTGCACGAAGATACTCACCTCATGGTGCGCGGCGGTTATAATCTCGATTTCTGAAGACTATACCTGAAAGCACACGACATACAATTGGCAATCCAGCCGTATGCATTATTAACTAGCACACGTATTTTAAGTAAGCAACTACAAACGCATCTGACTCTATAAATGCGAACTACGCAAACTGTGCCGTCGCCAGTCGAAATACAGAACGTAGCATTTCGACCTGTGCAGGAAGGAGCAAGTGCAGCTTTTGGACATAATTTCTAGGAAGAGTACAGAAAGAAAGGGTCACTCACTATTCGTCGAGACCTGTCGATGCGTTTCGATTGCTACGTAAACGCCCGAGACTTCTCAAAATATCTCTCAAGAAGATTTAAATCGTCTTATACTTTTTCTCACGCGCACGGTGTGCTCTTCAGGAAGTATTTTCCAATGCTCGTTGCCATTCTAGAAACTGCACGACCCCAACCTTTGCCGGCGACAGTACCATGATCTACGCCTAGTAGGAACAACGAAGCTGTTAATAACTACTGTTCCGCATCGCGTTGCCGATTAGATTAACATTACCACTTAAAACCACACATACACATCAGGTTATCAGGTTGAAAAAAAAAAGTGTTCACCACAGTATGCCTCCAATAGCACACATGTAATGAACGCTTAACTAATGCCGTGCTTAAGACGCCCTTGTTGCATCGAATAGACATGTCATGGTAGACACACGAGCGTACGTCCTAACCCTTTCAGTTAGGGCAAGATGACATCGGATGCTGTATGAAAGCTCTGACTGAATGACTAAATGATAACTTGTCCGTTTAAAGTTTGTCCCAAAAGGATGCCTCTTTAGATGAAGCGCCCATACAGGCGACAAAAGATGGCATTCTGTAGTTTCATATCGACCGCGCTGAGAGCAACTCCCTAGAGCACAAGTGGCGACAAGCAGCAGTACCACCGGCAACGGTTAGCAACGAATTTGCAACAAAAATTAGCGAACATTAACACAGTTACCCGAGCAGCAGAAGAAGAAGGACGAGAAGTGCATCAATGCTCATTCTGTATGCACGCGGATAACAATTGCACGTATGCGCGGGAAGACCTCGACGGCGAAATTCGGTCAGCAGTTTAGGTGTATCTAAAAAAAAAATCCTTTTGGAGCTGACTCTCAGCCAAGATTTAACGTCCATGGGACTGCTTTGCGCATTGCTTCACAGACGGACGGACAACCCCCATAAATACAAATGTGGGGCAACGGTGGGGTTCGAACCCGCCCACCCATGTGTCTCCTTCGGTCGCAAGGCGCAGACGCATGCACCCACCACGCCGCCACCGGGCTCGACAGTTTAGGTGACTATCTAACTACACATACACATAAGCAAGTCTACTATACAACACATACACATAAGCAAGTCTACTCTATACATAACTGCAACTGCAACAATTCAGCAACGATCCAGCAATGAATTAACGAACAATTTTTGACGCTAGCTTGACGGTGACCTACTTACCTGCACGCTGCTGTTACCGCCGCCAGCACCACCACAACCACAACTACAGCCTCTACTGCCTCTCTCATAAGACAGAGCACGTGTCCGACCAGCTTCGAATCGACGCCGGAAGTGAACGCGCCGCGACCTAATTCTCACGCAAGATGGTGCTTCCGGCGCGAACACCGACAACAATAATGTCCCAACTCGAACGGCTCGGACGAAATTCGCCCGCTCTCGAAACACCTATTCCGCGTTGCCTGCCGCCGGCCGTCCAACACCATCAACAACAATAGTTGCCGCCGTTGACGCCGATACCGTGCGATGGAAAAGCGCCCAGCATCGAATGGTGGTGCTGCTAGGTAGATATGTGTGTGTACATATATATATGAATATGCATATGTATGTATAGATGCAGATGCATATATATATATATATATATGTATGGATGTATTGTGCACGGCCGTGTAGTCAACTCAAGTCGACGTCGTGCACTGTGTCTACCGCAAGTTTATGTTGTTGTTGTCGTTACGTCACAACATCGTGCCGAGGAAGCACGTCGCCTCCTCCTGTAATAAGTAGTAGGCAAGAGGTCTGTGTTTTGACGGTGGCGGCACCACTGGTAGCGGTGCTACCAACCAATACGACGACTCGAAGCTTACTAACAGTAGTTTGGCGTTGGCGTCGGGTATGATGGGTACGTGGTGCCTTGATATCGTGATGATTATTATGATTCTGATTCTGATGATGACGACGACAACGATTACTCAATCGTGCATGCATTGCCCTAACGCGCAGTATGTAACTCGCCTCGCCCTCGCCTCCGCAACGAAGAGAAAACGAAGAGCCCAAAAAGAGGGATTTGAATTTCGCGGGTTTTGGATTCACGTCCCACAAATCTTTCTCTCTATCTCTCTCTATATCTCTACTCTCTCTCTCTCTCTGTGACCAGACGACCATGCTGATCAGTTGTAGTGGTGGTGGTGGTGAGTAAGTGTTGTGGGTGGTTGTAGGATATTTGGTGTTATTTTGTCATTTGTCAGGGTCGTGCAGAAGGTTCCATAGGAGTAGTAGTAGTAGTAGTAGTACTATTTACTAGTAAAGTAAAGTTTTCGGGCTGACCGACTCAGCCAAGATTTAACGTCCACGGAACTGTTTTTCACATTGCTTCATAGACGGACAACCCCCAAATACAAATCGGTGCAACGGGGGGGCTCGAACCCGCTCACCTATCTAATGCCTCCTCCGGTTGCGAGGCGCAGACTTAAGCCACTGCAGATTACTACTACTACTACTACTATTAATATTAAACCTCATTCACATCGTGATGGGGAGTGATGTCACACATGGTCAAGTTGTCACGTCATGTCACGCAAGGCTTAGTGTTGCCCAGGAGAGAGGGGTAGAGCGAGCTTTCATTCATCTACGTGCCTCATTACTCTGCTAGTGCATGCGATCTGTCAGCCATGTGCACGTTTTTCAGCGGTAGCTGTGTAGTTCGTGCATACTCGTATTTAGGCGGGCGTGGGCCGTCGACATCAACTCAACCACTGCCCTCCCTACCTATCCTGTTCAACGTATGGTGGACATGATCTGTATTTTCGAAATTGTGTGGTCGAGTCTGCTCGATCTGATTGATGGACGTGCCATGTTTCGACACGCATGTGTTCTGCTTCCGCGTAATACATTCTATCGATTGAATCTAATGGGTGATGATAGAGGTCTCAATATGGCAGCGGATGGATATTCAGGTTGATACTAAGTCGTGAATAGCAGGCAATTCATTATCATCATCAGCTCAGTTTTTATTCGATGCACGTGCATTGATTGGTTGGTGTGCTAGTGTGAACACACGACAGGCAAGCGAATATGTATGTATGTATATATGTATATATATATATATATATATAGATCTGCTCTGGTACAACAATCAGTGACCTTAAATAAGGCAATAGATAGTATGCTCACTATGTAACGTAAGTACTTGGCGGACAATATATAGTTAGCATAACGTTGAAAGCCCCAAGCGGCGCATTCATTTTGACATGTGGGCATGCATGCACATGCTTTTGTAACGGCGGATTATGTTATGTCAGAGAAGCTTACAGTTCAACCTCTATCACCTTAAATTATCCGGCTCTCAATGCATTGAGGAAACGCATCACGGCGGTTCCAGGCCTGTAGGGGACAGAGGATAGTCTAGAATTAACATAACCTTAAGTCATCCTGATTCTCTCTCAAAGAGGTATATTATTTTGTTTTTGTTCTCTCTCTCTTTATATATATATATATATATATATA
The DNA here is from genome assembly GCA_003439945.1 of Dermanyssus gallinae. NCBI lineage: Eukaryota > Metazoa > Arthropoda > Arachnida > Mesostigmata > Dermanyssidae > Dermanyssus > Dermanyssus gallinae. The sequence continues at coordinate 28,387 of QVRM01004234.1, forward strand.
TATAAACATATATATATATATATATATTTCCGGCATGCAGTAGATGACAGGTTGAGCAAACTGTTCCACAAAGTTTGTATACATATATGTTCGATGAAATAGAGGAAGATCCGAAATAGTACACAATACATGCGCTCGATTTACGTGTGCGCAGATAAGCCACCTGTTCTTGATCCTAGAGCACACAAGACGCATCGAGAGTTGGATACACCGTCGCCAATAACGCGCGCTACAATGGATAGCCTGGATCGGTTACGAAGAGAATGCTCGAGAGGAACGAAGGTGAAAAGGCGACAAATCGAAATGGGTGCGAAAACACTAACGCCAGAGAGATAGGTACTGGCTGAGGGCAGGCGACGCGGCAAGAAGCTATGAATTACGCCGTGCGGCTTTCGCTGTTGTTACACAGCCACAGCCGCAGCATGCAGAATGTAGCGGAAAATCAATGAGCAAGACGCTTCTACGTCTGCGATGCGTCGCCGACCACGGCTTGCCGATGAATCTAGAACGTAAGATTCATATTATTGACTGATTGACCGCGGTAGAAGACAGATAGGTTGTGTAGATTGCTCGAAGTGTTGAGTAGTTAGCGTTGGTCGATAGGTTGTGTAGATTGCTCGAAGTGTTGAATAGTTAGCGTTGGTCGATAGGTTGTGTAGATCGTTCGAGGTGGTTGAGTAGTTAGCGTTGGTCGCCTAGTTAGCTGGTCTTTATAATAATAATAGATCGCGTCAGTCGGAGGTGTCGGTTTTCTCTGAGCGAGCGGGCGGAGAACTAGAGCGTAAGAAAACGCGCGTTCACCCGCGAGAGAAAAAAAGAAAGAGAGTGTGGGTGAGAGAGAATACGAGCTCGGCTAGTAGACTGTAGGCATGTAGACACTGTTTCGTAGACATGGTTAGTTAAGAAAACGGAGCGACACCAGGTTGAAATTGGATCAGTGATCTATCTAACGAGAGCAGGCTGGTTCGCCTTCGTGGAGGGAGGCGACTAACACAGGCAGGCTCGACGAGAAGGCTGGCTCTTCTCTGGAGACGTCTGCTGCAGACTATGATGCAACAAGTTGCAAGGTTATCACGAACCTGAACAAACCTGTGTCTGCAAATACTGTCGAAACGTGTGTGATAGATATAATAATGTGGGAAATCGTAATCAAATTAGGTCATTGACCCAACTTACAGAATTTAACGTTTTATCATCCTGACGATGTTGGTGTATGAACATATGTATTTTATATGTGGAAATCTAAATGCACATATGTGTATACTCACCAAATGTCAGCTTATAGGACATAACTAGGTATAATGACACGATAAAGTGTGAAATAAATTGAACTATTATTATTATATGATGCAACAGCGCATTGTCTATCAGCCGCCATGGTTACCGCCTACACACACACTACACATGGTTACATGGTAGCCAGTTATGGACACAATAGCGGCTAAGCTACCACCACAGCCAGCTACCGTGGCTACGATTGGGAACACGGAACACTGGCGAAGGCGGCTAAACATTGGCGGCAACAGCTGCTTGATCACTTGACAGGAGACTTCGAAGAGACATGCGAGCGGTCCTCAAGACTTCGATCGAGGAGTTTGATCGAAAGATGGTAAAGAGATGGACTCGCATATCAAATCAAGATTGCTAAAGCAAAGGACACGATACTTCGGGATTGTGCGGACCTCGAAGATGTAAAGTCGACCACCCGGTGGCGTGGTGCATTTGCGTGCGCCTTGCGACCACTGGAGAAGACACATAGGTGCACGGGTTCGATACCCGCCTTTGTACATTTGTATTTATAGGGTCGTCTTACGAAGCAACGTTAAAGCAATTTTGTGGACGTGAAATGTTGGCTGAAGGTCAGCCCGAAAAAAGTTGAAAATGGCTACGAAGATGGCGTGGACAAGGCGTAAAGAGACAGACGGACAGATACCAGGTCAGTAGTTAGATGAAGCTGCCGACGGAAGACTTAAGAACCACCAGATTCAGCGTGGCTTACGATTATAAGACTCTTTAGAGCGAATTCTTTTGGTATACGACATGTCCGCCGCGGTACACGGTAGGTGGTGTTATCTATTGCTGCAATAGAGAGGCCGTCCAACGATCTGCGCTATAATCTCGACTTGCGGTAGAGGGCGGCTCACACAAGGAAAGAGGTATGCCTGTTTTAAACCCATAGCCGACGTTGGCCGTAATAGTTAATTTTAATAAAAAAGCAAACATATAACATCCCTTTATTTTCTAAGGGCATTACACATTAGTCAAGTTTCGTTAGTATTCTTATTTCCTGCCCCATAGCGGGAAGTTGTTTGACTCTCAAAAAGACCGGCGGAACAGTTTCCCTTTTGATTTGACTGCTGACGGTTACAGGTTTTGTGGTCGATTGCACGCCTTGTTGCTGCCGCGCGTCGAATCTTCTGCTTTATCAGCATCAGCTTCTGCTTGTGGACACGGTCCCGTTGCGCCTGGAGATATGCTGCCACCCTTGTTTGCAGAATATTCATATTGCGACCGCGTTCATTCGTAGCGCGTGGGGTGCGGGTCCAAGTGACCTCTGTTTAGCCCAAATCGAACTTCTTCATGCGCTTCAGCGATATAGCTTCGCGGGTATTCGGTCTTCTCGAGGACAGTGTTTTGTCGTCTAAAGTGCAATTTTATTAATGAGATCGTAGATCCTACAGTTTAGGATGTACCCACTGATGCATCTAAACGTATTTCCATCATTATTGCCAGTAATGGTTATGAAAGTTGCACGATTCTCATTACAATTAGCCGTCTGGCACCAGGTTGGTTGGCCTACAGCAAACGGGCGTAAGTTGCTGCTGTACCACGGCCTTGTGCTAGTTCTGCCGGAGACTGTCAATCTCTGTGGATACTGTTGTCGGCAATATGAGAAGGGGCTTGGTGGTGTCTTCACTTGTGCGCTTAGCCCTGATGATCACGCCCCCGACCGTTTGTACCATTGCCTCTCCGACCATGTCATTTAATCGAGCGTAGTTTGTCGAGCATGCCGGGTATGCGACAGATGCGTTGGTTGAGCAGAAATGTTGGCATTTCATTGCTCGAGAATAGCGGCGCGTTGTCAGGGAATAAGTACACAGGAACGCCATGGGCTCGCCACTATCTCGTCAGATGTGTTATTGTTATTATGCTTTATTATGTTTAAAAAAGTCGGATTTGTCATAATTATCATTGCTTTTTATGTTTAATTTGCCAAGGGATGGAGAAGACGGTGGTTCAATTGGAAATAGAACGAGTGGGCGGTCGCTGGGTAAGGACTCGGATATTACTGCCTACCTCACTAGGCCAGGCCGCAGTAAAGTTTGCCGGGATATGATAGCGCCTGTAAGGCCAGACGAAACCATCCTAGTCACATTTCTTGCGCACGTCAACGTAATGTTTCCTAATTCAAAATCTGTCGAAAAGAAGTCGACGGCGAGAATATATACATCTTGACCGATCTGCATCAGATCGACTCTAAGAGAGTACCATGGATCCTGGGAACCAAAATCTTCTCACGCTTGACGTCCAGTGTTACATGGCAACTTCCAGGATATGGAACCAGCCATTCCGATAGCGGGAACCGAACCCGGGCCTCGTGGGTGCAAGCCACACATATCGATGCCACTAGACCACGCCGGAAATATCTATCCTGCCACCCTACGATTTCTATACGGCGCTTATGTTGATGCATCTGTTTGGCCAGCATACGCGCCGTGTAGAGTGCCGTCGGTATGCGTCACTGCTGGCGAATGTGCTCTATTTGGCTTATGTATCTAATACCGTACCATGTCTAAACTGGCATACGAACGTATGTTAGTGTATGTCTACATACGAACCCGAGCTGAATGAAGACGTCTCTAGTAACGTAGGTGGCAGGGTATGTCTGGAGTGCGTGGTGCATGGAGATCCCGGCTCCCCCAATATGCGGTTGCAGTGGCAAGTCGATGTCATTTATTTTATTTGCCTCTGTGCGTTCGATCTATTGGATACATCTCTGCAGCAACACAACCGATGCTTGTGGTGCTTAACATGTCCGCCCCGCATGCACCTGGTGAGTGCGGCGGTGTACGCGTATTCAAAGTGCACGAGTTAGCCCTAGACAGCTTACGCTTAAGATGCACGGTGTATGTATATGTAATTCTACGTATGCGCACGCATGTGTATGTATGTGCGTGCACTTAGCGGGCGAACCAGTGCATACGCCAGACATTGAGAGAGTCGAGCCCGGTGGTGTGGTGGCATGTGTCTGCGCCTCGCGACTGGAGGAGACACATAGGTGCGCGGGTTCGAACCCCACTGTTGCACATTTGTATGTATGGGGGTCTGTCTGTAAAGCAATGCGCAAAGCAGTACCATGGACGTTAAACCTTGGCTGAGAGTCAGCCCCAAAAGGATTTTTTTTAGACATTGAGAGAGCGGAGGACTGCGACACGGCAAGCGAGAGAGCAAACGAGGGCGGCGCTGTTCCGCCAGAGAGTGGGACGAGAGACTGGTTGACATAACCATAGTGAAATTCAGAAAATCAGTTTATGAGTTGTTCACACAGGACAGAGGTGAGAGCATCTAGGATGGAGAAGATGGTAGTTCCATTGGAAACAGAACACGTGGGCCGTCGCTGGGTGAGGGCTCGTGGATATTAATGCTTCATATAATTGCCTTTCTCGTACAGCACCTTGCTTGTCCTGTGACGGAGTGGCCACCCGGAGAATAACTGGAGCGGGAAATGGGCATCCAGAACGCACTTCTTCGATTGCAGCATGAATCCAACCTCTCTACCGCGGCATTACCACTACCGCATCTGCTGGCATTCATCTGTCTGATTCACCCTTTCAGAAGGTGACTCTTTGCCTGGCGCCGGCACTGTCGATACTGCCAATAAGGTTAAAAAGGACTCACTCCAAAGACCAATGCAAGGCGAAAGAAAGGAGGAAGAAGAAACCAAAAAGAACATGCAACCACTGGGCGCCGCCGAGAAGCTAGCGAAGGGGATGCTGCTGGCTACTCCTCGTAAGCCAGACTAGTGCCCTCGAAGATGTCGATCTACAGGAGGTTTCTCGTTTCTGTAGGCTGGGTTCACTAAAGGATTTACCTGATGGCTACACCAGCTTTGTCGGATTGCATGAATATGAACGAGACCTTCAATCTGGGACAACATATATACAAGAAGCTATACCAGTGTGCTGGCCTGATGGCAATGGAGTCGGTCACTCAATCTGGTGGACTCGACGACACGATCACGTGATGACGGAAGTGTGCAGGCTATTAGGTTTAAAATTCGCCGCTCTGGTTTTCATGGCTATGTCGTCGGGGTGTACTCCAATGAGGTTCGGTCAGCCGGCATTCCGTTGGACATCAAATTGCCGGCTGATATCCGTCAGAGTGGTCTGGCCAAGACACAAAGTCGTCTTGTGTCAACAAGACGACTTTGTGTCTTGTGCAGTGTCACCTGGTTCGTGCATAGATTATGTTGCTATTGCTATTTGTGAGCGTTACGTTTGTATCCTTGCGTTTGCCGTTGACACGGTCTTTTCCGACCATTACCCAGTAGGGATCACACTGAGGAGTGGTACGGCATCTCGTACGTCGTTGACGGCGAAATAAAGTTCGATCGCAGCGAGTCTCTCTATACGAGATTCGTTGAAAATAGCTAGCGAAGGTTTCAAGACGGTCTCACAAGGAAAGATTGGTCATCTGCTCTCACCTCAACGGATCTCAACGACGGATTTAAGCCATACAATGGTTCGAATTACAGAAACGCGTTCAACTTAATGTCACTTGATATTAAACAACGACTAGAAAATCTATTTGCAGTAAACAAAATGTATTTACTTACCACATTGAAACTTCACTTTATTTCGATGAACACAGAAGGGATTTTAAATATACTTAATTAAGAATGATATAAAAATAAATTATATTTGCTGACCGTCCTTGCCGCCTACGGGGTCATGTGCACACTGCTCTCAGCTGTCACATTATCTGATTGTATTATTCATAATAATGATGTAAATAAAAATGATAAATGTTCAGCGAACGCATTAGGATGTATCAAATGCTATCTATCTATTATATTTCTCTGTAATACATACACACTGCGCCCTTCCGCCGGGATGACAAGAGGATTCATGCATTCGGCGTCCGTGCCACAGGCCTTATGGCCCATTGCGAGCGTCGAAACATATTTTGTGCTGAAGTTATGTTAAATAAATATGTGTTAAAAAAGCTCCGGCTTCTGTATAGCAATTGCTTCCCGTTGTCCCGTTGCAAGGCAACGGGTATTTAAAAAGGTAAACCGTATATGTATTTTATTAATAATTTAGTTATTGAGGCATACTATCGATTGCGCTCGACGTTAATGGACTAGCACACGGTCTGCATGACAAAGCGCCGCTCTAGGCATTGCAGGTGTTGTACAGAGTAGAAGTGAAAGTGGCTAGGTACCTATTACGAAGAGCAGTTTCTTGCTGTGCATGACCGGCCTACCAAGCTCTGGGGTTTCTTTAATGAAAATTGTGGCCGTGGTAAGAAGTCTGGATCAATGCCAAGTCGGCTACTGATCGAAGGCAGGGAGCTGAAAGGAGTTCAGGAGATAGTGGGCGCACTGAATGACTTCTTCTCATTTATCGGTACAGAAACGTACCTGCTAAATTCCACTCTAAATTAATTTACATTTTAGCGGGTGCTCTAGCTGCCGTATTCAATATTTCAGATAAACGGGCGTGTTTCCAGAACGCCTCAAGACATTGCGGTGACTCCGCTGGATAAAGGTTAGGGCGGAAGGGACCAACTCGTTAACTAGAGCTCGATATGTTTGGTGTCTTTCGTCTCAAAAGTATTTGGTTGGAAAAGGTTGCTAAACAACAGCTGAAACGATTTTAACTTTTCCAAAAATGAATTTGGCTTTAGGGAGGCACGATCTACTGAGTTAGTATTGGGATATATCTTGTGAGAGATCATTAAAACTGCGGAGGATGAAAATATGTCCCTCCTGAAAAAATATTTCCTCTAACGAGCTCTACAAGTCCATGTATCGCTCTTCACATAGCCCTGGGCCATATATATATATATATATATATATATATATATATATATATATATATATTTATATATAAAATCGAGTTACGCTCTATTTGTAGTTCTCCACAATTATAAATAACCACGAGGCATGTTTTTGGAAAATACTTTTTTACGATATCAATTCTAAGGGGCTAAGCTTCTCAGGGAACTAACAACGTTTGCCCCACTATCCCCCATTTCTAATGCATAGGCACCGCTTGTTAAGCTTAAGAAAATGCGTATGCACCTTAGAAAGCTGCGTAATAATTTACGACATGGAGGTTCTGCCGGTTCAGTTCATTCACACTGGTGGCGGGGTGGTACAGGGGTTTGATACCTGTTGCTGATCGAATTTTCTTTGAGCGATGCTCATTGAGAATAGATAATAAACCATACTACTGAGAATCAGACCTAATCCGGTTATTTACAGTGAGGTTCCTTTATAGGACGTCGACTCGGTATGCAGTCCCCGGAGGGATCTTAAATGGAATATGAAGCACCATTGCTACAGTCAGTCGTAATAAACGTATAATTGATAGTTCATATATATATATATATATATATATATATATATATATCGGCATCGATGTCTTTTAGCCAAGCGAGACTTGGCTAAAAGACATCGATGCCTCTCTGTTCGCCATTGACGGCTTCAGCTTAGTGACATCCAATCGTAAAACGCCTAAGCTTGGAGGCGGTGTTGGAATCTATGTCCGTACCACCTGTGTGATTGTATCCACGCTAGTGCTTAGTAGCTTTGATGGGTGTGTTCAAGCTCTTCGTATACATCTTCGGAAAGGGTCCGAATTCGAAGGTTTTATCATTGGGTTTTACTCGAGTAGTACTCTACATAGGGATACTCTCCTTGACCTATTAGATGATATTCTACCATCTAACTCTTTACTTCCGTGTTTGCTCCTTGGTGATTCGAACGTTAATTTGCTCGCTAGTCCCCCGCCGTTGAACTATATATCCTTCTTCACTAGCAACGACCTAATGCATCTCATCGATCGTGTCACGAGACCTCTTTCTGGAACTTGCATTGATCATATTGCAATTAGGGGCTGTTCTACATTCTCTAAAGTTCAACCAGTGGTTTTAAATACGTTGTCATTCTCGGACCATTTCCCTGTTGCCGTCTCCCTGCTTAAATGCGGAGAAACTTCAACGACGCTTCAGGCCGCTACTTCCATCTTCACCCGGGTTCACGACGCTGCTGGTGTGGGTACCTTTTTAAATCGCCTAAGTGATATTTCCTGGAGCAATGTCTATGATTCAAATTATGTTAATTTAGCGTTCGAGAATTTTCAACAAACCCTTCGGGGTATTTATAACACATCATTCAGTTTACGTCTCATAGAGCGTACGAAGGCGTCAAAAGGTGACACGTTTGTGTTCTCGCCAGGACTGCGTCGCCTAAGAAAGCATGCCAACAAAATGTACATTAGGCACAAAAAGATTAATTACCCAGAAAGTAAACATGCTTATCTGGTGAGCCAGAAAAGGTACAAAACCGCTGTTCGTATTGCTCGTTCAGCGTTCTATAAGGAGCGGTTCGATACCTTACGTGGTGATTCCCGCCGTCTCTGGCAGTTCATTAACAGGTCCTGTGGTAAACATAAAGGCTCGGCCGAGTTGCCTACTGCTCTTGTCACCTCTTCAGGGGAAACTTCCACAGATCCTGTTTTAATAGCCGACGAATTTAACCGCTACTTCGTGTCGGTGGGTTTGGAGACGGTCTCTTCATTGCGTCTTGAGGACGATATTAGACCGCGATTAAGGAACCTTTGGTCCTGTAATGAAGTTACCTTCAGTTTTCGCGCTGTAACAGTAAGTGAGGTGACCTCGATATTACTTAAGCAGAAACGGAGCTGGAGCTGCGGTGCAACGGGACTTCCTGCTCAACTTCTAAAACTTGGTACTCCATACATTGCTGGTCCTCTTACGCACATAGCGAACCTTTCACTCGCATCTGGAGTGTTTCCAACCGCCCTTAAGGCTTCTTTTGTTACACCTATTTTCAAAAAGAAAGGCGACGTTGCGGAGCTTAAAAACTACCGACCTATCAGCTTGGTTGACTGCATTTCAAAGCTATTCGAGAAGCTTGCTCTCTTGCAGCTGGAACACTTCCTCGAATCCTGCAGCTTTCTTTCGCCTAATCAATTTGGATTTCGTCACGGTCGGTCCACGGGCCTGGCACTCCTTCATCTCTGGCAGTTTGTAACCGACTCCGTTGAATCGACAAAAGCCTGTCTAGGCGTTTTTCTCGATGTCACTGCGGCATTCAATTGCGTTCGCCATTCTTTCATTCTTCAAATCTTGCAAAACCTTGGGTGTTCTGCAGGTACAGTAGAGTGGTTTAATTCATTTCTATCCTCTAGATTGCAGTCCGTTCGTATAGGGCAAGTGGTTTCCTCGTGGAGATCTGTTAATATTGGAACTCCACAAAGATCGGTGCTAGGACCGTTTCTTTTTTTGATTCTCCTTAATTTCATTCTGCCTAATATTGAAAAAGAGAGCATTGGTAAACCGCTAGCTTTTGCCGATGATACTTCACTTTTAATTAGGGTTGACTCTCCAGCCCTCGATATACCGCGCTCACTATCTCAAGTGAAGGAGGTAATCAAAATCTTTAATTATTTCGGCCTCGTTGTTAATGCTTGCAAGACTAGTCTCACTCTGTTTCGCTCTCCTCAATTAAAGTTGCGGGCGGATCTTGATCGGCTTTCTTCAGAATTCGGTCTGAAGTTTTCGTCAACTACTAAATGTTTAGGCCTCATCTTACACGATGGTTTAAGTTGGCGCGCTCATATTGATCATATAACACCCAAATGTTATGCAGTTATATCGGCCTTGCGACGTTTGCGTCGTGTGGGAGTTCCGTTGGATGGACTGATATTGATCTACAAAACGCTGTTTGTGCCGGTACTCACTTACGGCATTCTCTTGTGGGGAAGTGGTTATGATCACGTTCTGCATCGGGCTCAGGTCATGCAGAACGATGCACTGAGGGCTATATTTGGGATGAGACGTAGCCAATCTGTTAGATATATATATTGTGATTATAAGATCTTATCCATCGATTCGCTGTATCGTCTTCATGTAGGTACTTTCGGCTTCAAGATCAGTCGTAGTTTAGTACCTGTTGAGGTTGTCTTCCCTCTAGTCCCTCAGCGGCGGAAAACCTCGCGACGGGCCACCACTTTTGTGATACCTCGGGTACAGAAAAGATCTAGTACCCAATCTCTTGTATATAGACTGCCCGTCGTGTGGGAGAGTATCCCGCATGAAATCCGTCACTCGAAGTCCCTGACCTGCTTTACCCGAGACGTCAAAATATGGCTTTTAAATAGAAATACATGACGGAGAAAGGGGATCTACTGAGGGCGATGATCTAATTTCTTAGTTTTCGCCTGTCATTTCGAGTTATAATGTTTATGAAGTTATAGCTCAGTGTGCTCCGTTGCCTTGTATGTCAGTATCGCCAATAATATGGTATAGGTATTATCTGCTGCTTTATCTTCTTCTTTTTCTCCTTTTATTCCCAAACCCTTGTACCACTTTTCATAACGAGAACTTTAGCATGTGAATGTATGCAGTTCCGTAAATAAACCACGTCTGAATTGAATTGAAAAAAAAAAATATATATATATATATATATATATATATATATATATATATATATATATATGTATATAATTGTAATAAAACACATGTTTATAAGTAATACAATACCATTGAGCTATTGCGTAATAGAAATAGGTATCGAGATGATAGATAGGACACGGCTGGTTGCATAAACGCCATACACAGCCGACGTCAGAAGTGGAAGTCTCTTCGATGGCAGAGTTTATGGTGGAATCCGTGAAGTAAATAGCTGGTCACAAGATGTCGGTTGGGTTGTAGTGGTCTCTGCCAGTTCTGCGTGCATATTGTTGGCGATTTGAGGAAGCTTCCGGGAACCGCTTGAAGCTTCTTTATGAAGTTTTTTTACTGAACTGAAGAAGAACGGGGGTTTCTAGGATACTGATTCATCTAACTAGATCTTCTACAAACGGTTGAGTAGAAATCATGAGGTAAACTAGCCGAAAGACGTGGGCTTTACCTTATCTAGTTTATCTAGCTGTAACGGACTGAGATGCTCCCATTCGACCTGGATGCCGTAGGCTGCCAACGAAGCAACTATCCGGTCAAAAAGTGCTTTTAGTGTGCTCAGAGGTAATTGTTGGGACATCGAGACTAGATTTTTCCTCGGCAATGTCCGAAGCTGTCTGAAGGCTGTGCCTCCGGCAATGTCCGAAGGCTGTGCCCTTCATTAAGGTAGTAGAACGTGTTAACGAACTCAACTGCAGTAGTACTGAGCTTCAAACGATCGGAACGAGCATTGTGCAAGTCGGCTGTGCAATGGCCCGTAAGGGGACGCAAGTAAATGAAGAACGGACAAAGATTGAGAGAACTGTACGCAGATATCAAGCATGTCTAGAAGCTGTTCCTTCTAACTGGAGCAGTCGCCCATCAACGTCGTTAGCGTAGTCCCCCGAATGCCTGTCCATCATAAAATCAGAGCACCGGAGCTGTATACGGACGGGGATCTAGACCTAGAAATCGTCGACAGAAGGTTACTGCGCGGACATGCGAAAAGGGCGCCAGTTTTATCCTGCACTTCATGTATCATGCCACACATTGTTTTGTACATATACTAGATACATGTGTTGCTTTCATAGCTTTTGCCCATCGGCCAGAACTTGAGGAATCCACTTTCCGACTCCCGGGTCAGCTCTGCACATTGGTAAGGTGTGATCTGATTCACCGACGTTTAGAGCAAGCAGTGACACTACTAATCGACGGATGTTCCTACCATCGTTAATTCCACCCGTCATTTGTCAAGCACATGGTGTTAGTTCCTGAGCGAGGGCATTTTTAGTAACCATTATTCCACACAGTACAAACTTCGGCAGTCGTATCCAATCGGGTGTCTCCGAGCTCGAACTTGAAATGTTTAATGGCACGTATTTGCTAACGACTATATATTTATATAAATATATATATATATGTTAGTTTGGAATAGGTACATAATGTCTTATGCAAGCGGCTGTCTCTGACTCTGCAAAATGTTCGTAGCAATAATCAAACTGCGTTAACACGGCAATCATGTCACAAAGTTCTCAATGCAAACCTGAAGCGGTAGAACGCTGAACTCACTCGAGTTCAGCTTTCCAGATCTGGGCGCCGACAACACAATTATGGTCCAACAATATTTCGCTATCACGGCCGGCAGACATCTCTGTTTACGGCTATGACCTGCAAATACTGTAGTGGCATATTCAACAAAAACGTTGTGGACAACGCGGCATCTGATGAAGATTTCGTCGGTGTACACTGTTCACTCACAAAATCACCACTGGCAATAAAGCCACTGCTGAGAGTTCTATGCATCTGGAGAGGCCTCGCTTGTGATTGTACTCCCCTCAACGGCAGGTCTGTGGTGAATAAGCAAACACTTTGTAGGATAGCAGTGTCCGTTAAGCAGCGCGGGCATAGACAGCGTCGGTTAGCGGCAATGCCGAAGCAAGCTAAATACATGGCGCCACCCTACTAGCGAAGACGCGGGAAGTCGCTAAATGCGCGGGCAATCTCTGAGTATATAAGGAGGCATGAGAATAAATGAGTTAGTAGTCGTTTGTTCAAGCCAGGCAGAGGACGTGTGTTGTTTGAGCGAGATGAAGTCTAAGCAAGAGATACATCTGTCGAGGGTATTTGCACGTCACCCCTACATCGGCCATCACTCCTTGACTTAGACACGGCAGTAGCAGCAACAGCAGTAACATCGACACCGGCAGCAGCAACAACAACACCGACAACAACAACAACAATTGTAAAGTCGCGACAAGATGTGACGGGGGTGCCGGGTCCCCCATTCATGGGCACTTTCTTGCCGCTCGGTTTTCAGTGACCTTTTGTATCAGTAAGATTGTCAACCGGGCGGGCGTTCAGCCACAGACCGCTCTCCGGTCTTTATGTGTGGGCGAAACGAATCGTTCGGATTTTTTAAAACCATTTTTGGAGAATCAGAATATTATAATAATGCAATTAATTATTTGAACGCGCAAGCCCCAGGTTCTGATCACCGGCTTTTTGTGAAGAAATTGTTTTTGGCAGCCTTAGCGGTAATACAGGTTTCAGCGGGAACACAATGCTCACCTGCGGACCCAAGCTATTCATTTTACACTCAAGATTGAATGACAACATAAAAAAATGCTCGCAATAGACGTTCTGTCGACGAGGTATGGCATATGTGATGTAGTATATCTAAACAAAATCTTATTGGGCTCCGTAACCTTCAAAAAATTGATTTCTGTTTTAATCGATAACAATTGACAACATGCATGTAGACGGGCTACAGTTTGGCATACACAGTACCCGAGTCATTGCCAGCCTTATTGCGTGCGAGGTTGCCAACTTTGTAAATAAAGACACTTTTGTTTTTGGCACATATTCAATTAAATTTTCCCAAAAAAAACGACATTTAATTATAACGCAAAACACAGATGCAGGGCAACTTGTTGTTCGGTTTCCCCATAAAGCAACCCGCGGGGCTGTACCCTTACATCCGGTGCCGTGTTTTACCAATGACAGTATAGTGCCCCCTACAATGCCTTCAACTCCCCGACAACAACAACCCGACACTTTAACATCGCTTTGGCTCCTTCCCACCTATTGCATCACCCATAGTTCCAGGCAGTCACCGTTCCACCGTTCTCTCTGGCAGCAAATTGAAGTGTTTATATCTCGACGCCCGTTCTATTGTTAAGCGAGATGCTATTCATACTTTACGTGCTTATGCATCTTAGCATGACATTGGTGCAGTTTTCTTACAACGGGACTCTGTCTAGTGGGTAGACAAGCACGTATGAAACAGAGAATTGTCCTACGTAGATATAGATAGATAGATATAGTTAAGCGTGACCGTGATACCCGTGACGTGAACGCTTGCGCCCCAGGAAAAACTAACGTTGCAAGATTTCCGCTGAAAATAACCTGCCGTTTGAAATAACCTGTTCACATAGACGCGGCAGCAGTAGAGCCAAAACGTCGATAATGTTAGACTTGTATGCGTTTATGCCTCGAATTCCGGAACCCTGGTAGGTAGAACTGTCAATGAATACGTATCCGTTTAGAAATGTTATGTGACATGGTCGAGTCCATAATTATTTAAGGCGATTTTTTATTTTACCAAATATAAATTGGTTAAATCTAGCACTACTATTGATTCTGACTCTATGGAAGCATGAAGTTTTGTGAATTTTATCAACGGCTCACATCACTGAATAGTCTTGACATGCCGCTTAGGATGAACTAGTACAACATGCTACTTTTCCTAGAGCAAGTTACGGCGCTTATAATGTATAGGCAGTATGCCACTGTTGGAGTCGGTATATCCTATAATGTGGAATATAAATAGCCAAGCTCCGTAAGCTAGAAGTCACATGGGGTGATGTTCTTCTTGAGGCAGTTTAGAACCTTACGACGCTCCGCGTTGCTATAAAAATCATCAGCTTCAGTCACTCTATTTGTTGCAATGTTCAACTGGAAAGCAGCAACAAATGTTCACAAGTACTCAGTAGACAAACTTCCATGTATGTATAGCCTAAAGCGGCGATTAGGAAGTAGGGATCAATAATTGATGCAGGCATCTAATAATGCGTAAAGTGATGTCCCTGGTTAGCAGATGTACCCTTTGAATAGTTTTGCACTAACTTTCAGGAGTTATACTTATAAAACAGTTAACAAATTATTCTCAGTCTCGTCATCTGGAGTTCTTAACTTGTGTTAAGTCTTGCCCCTATAATCGCTTATGCGCTTTGGCCACTGATCTGGATAGTTATATCAAGAGTGTGCTGGTAGCTTGTCGGGTGGGCTTTAAGTTAAGAAGCTAGCAATTTAATAAACTTTGCCCACGGGCAAGGGACTCCTCTTTCTGCCGTAGCCGAATCAAGTCGGCGTCAAAAATTATATGTACAGCTAAAGGACCTAAATAACTATATGTGTAAAAAAAAAGCTAGCAATTAATCTTAGGGAACTTGTTCTTTATTAGCAGCTTCTGAACTACTAACTTCACCTCTACTAGGTTTTCCTGTACAAAAGTTCTCTCCTGAAAGGCAGATAGAAAGCGTCTTAAGAGGTATGAGTTTTAGACCTTAGCAAAAATAATAATGCAACTTTTATTTTCAAGAAATTTCCCCGAATGTTTCGTGCGCTGAAGTTACGGTAGTTGATGCCCCTATAGCGGATTTAGTGCTTCTAATGCTATGATTTTTTTATTGATCTAACTCTAGTCGAGTAAATTAAGAAGGGCCGAAGAAACGACATCTAAGTTCTCCCGTTGAGTGCCAGTGGAGCTCAAACCATAGCCTGCACATATTGCAGCTTACTAGCTGTTATTTGGCGCCTGGAACGTGTTGTAAATTTTATATGCTTCAGCCTTCTGTGTTTCCTGTTTCAGTGTGCTTTTTTCGACTGTGAAATATGTTAGAGTCAAACAGACGTAACACGAATTGGGCTAAATAAAAAGGCTCCCCAACTTCTTGTGGTAAACTTGCCAGCATTTGCGTACAGCTAACTCTACCGCTCAGTTAGGCATATTAACGCATATTTATGACTAACAAGTCGCCAGAAGGATCAACTTGGCAGCGTGGTCTAGTGAGGGACTGGTACGCTAGTCTTGATTGTCATCTACACGGGTGTCACCGGCTCGATTCTTGTAGTTGGTTGAACTTTCTTTGAGTGATGCTCACTGAGAATAGATGCTAAACCATTCAAGCCCGCAGGGGACGGAGGATGGTTTAGAGTTAAAAACAACCTTCCTAAAAATGTGCTTCATTCTAGAACGATCATCTTGGGCGTTTCGGCTTTCTTTTCTCAACTCTATCCTAAAAACGGTGCTGGATAATAGTGCAGACATTAATGTCACAGATGTATGAGAACGCTGCTGTGTATATCTGTAGCCTACTAATCACAGACACAACCAGATTCCCTGACAACTGCTTGGCCAACGACTCTCGAATGTGCGACTCTTTGTTTTCTGGACGAAGTTCTGATGAGTCATTGCGTGCACGCATAGGCGTATACCAAAAAAATATATATATTTATATATATATATATATATATATATATATATATATATATATATAGAAGGAGAGATAGAGAGAGAGAGATTCACCGCTTTGTCCACCCAATTGTCATATTGTCATGATCGCATTAAAAAGACACTACAGTTAATTGACTAGCGCGCTATGTTGGCTGTACTCTGTCTGAGTCAGAGGCGAATATGGTACCACGAGGAGGACATCTTACGATTACGAGATAGACAGCAGTGATGGACAGCAGTTTCTGCAAGTTCTACGAAGAAAAGTAGCACAGAAGTCAGTCTGACTCATACGGCTTTTCTGCGAAACGAAATGAAGCTTCTCTAAACACTTAAGCAACAACAAATGAATGTTGTGTTCCTTGTGTAATCAAGGAGTATTAGTCTGATTCTCATTATTGGCTTTATTGTTATCGTGGTGGTAATTGTTTTAGTCGATGCTGTCGACGCTGCTGGTACTGTTGCTGCTGCTGCTGTTGTTGTTTTCACTGAAGTAACAATAATGGGGGGAAGAGTAAGGAGGCATTTACTATTGCGACAAAAACTCTGTTCTCCCGCTTTTGTGCCTTCGGTTGGCATTTTTTTCTTGACAAAAGTTAAGTCTACTATATTGTCTACTTTGTCTACTATATTGGAAACCATGAAAACGGCCACGATTTTCCGAGACCTGCCACATTGCAAGTGGTAGGTGTCGGGATTCTATCCACGACCTTCTGACCCAGAAGGTCATGACTTGGCCGCCATTAAGCCACCCTTTTCTGTTAGTGTCATGTTATTATGGCTGTTGTCCCTTTTGTTGTTTTTGTTGTCTCCGTTGTTGTTGTTGTTGTTGTTGTTCGTTTGTTGATGCCGTTGTGGCTGATGCTGTTGTTTGTTACTGTCACTGATGCGTTTATTGTTGCTATTATTACGATAGTTGGTCGCTGTTGTAATCGTTGCGGCCTTTGTTGTTGTTGCAGTCAACACTGCATTTGGCCGTTATTGTTGTCGTTGTTGCAGTCAATACTGCATTTGGCCGTTATTGTTGTTGTTGTTGTTGCAGTCAACACTGCATTTGGCCGTTATTGTTGTTGTTGTTGCAGTCAATACTGCATTTGGCCGTTATTGTTGTTGTTGTTGTTGCAGTCAACACTGCATTTGGCCGTTATTGTTGTTGTTGTTGTTGTTGTTGTTGTTGCAGTCAACACTGCATTTAACCGTTATTGTTGTTGTTGTTGCAGTCAACACTGCATTTGGCCGTTATTGTTGTTGTTGTTGTTGCAGTCAACACTGCATTTGGCCGTTATTGTTGTTGTTGTTGCAGTCAATACTGCATTTGGCCGTTATTGTTGTTGTTGTTGTTGCAGTCAACACTGCATTTGGCCGTTATTGTTGTTGTTGTTGCAGTCAATACTGCATTTGGCCGTTATTGTTGTTGTTGTTGTTGCAGTCAACACTGCATTTGGCCGTTATTGTTGTTGTTGTTGTTGTTGCAGTCAACACTGCATTGGCCGTTATTGTTGTTGTTGTTGTTGTTGTTGTTGCAGTCAGCACTGCATTTGGCCGTTATTGTTGTTGTTGTTTTTGTTGTCGTTGTTGTTGTTGTTGCAGTGAACACTGAATTTAGCCGTTATTGTAGTTGCTGCTCTTTTTGTTGTTTTCGGTGTCATTGTTGTTGTTAGTTGTTGTAGTTGCTGTGTCTGTTCCTTCATTGTTGTTTGCTTACGGTGATCATCGTCGTCGTCGTCGTCGTTGTTGTTGTTGTTGTTGTTGTTGTTGCTGCTGCAGCTGCTATTAGCATAGTTGTAGTAGTAGTTGTTGTTGCTGTTGTCTTCTTTCGTTTTTCTCCTGCTACTGCTGTTGGTGCTGCTATTTCTGGGATGATGACCAAAACGCATCAGAATTTCGGTATTCAGCCTTAGATCGTTGCTGGCGGTAGCAGCAGCAGCAACATCGGCGAGAACACGGCAGGTCTTTCGTATTCGTCTAAGTTGTTGTTGTTGTTGTTCTGTTGCTGTCGTCCTGGCACTGAAAAACAATGCCAGGATGTGAGCTAGGAAAACCACCGAAAGCTGCCACGGCGGTAACGGCCGCAACCAGCTCACGTCACGGAGGGCCTTTCGGAGACAGGGTCGGTCGGAACAGGCGTGCCATTCTTTGCCACTGGCGTAATGGCGTGCCGTTCAACCGACGGCATAAAAGACCTGCAGGTGGACAGACGGACAGACTTACCGACAAACGGGCACGGAAGATAAACAGAGAGGACAAGCGGAGATATATATATATATATATAGAGAGAGAGAGAGCGAGGGAGAGAGAGAGAACAGGTGGCCAATTCATTTTGCAACTTTTTGCAAGCTCTCACTACGGGCTGGAAACTTGGCATCATAGGAGGGCTGACGCAGACGCTTGGACGTGTACGTACGCGAGTTTGCCAGTTCTGCGAAAAATACACACGTCCAGCTTATAACTCTGTAGAGTTAGAACTGTTAGACCTAATCGATAAACAAATGAATAGCAATGAGTACGGAAATAAATATCCACGCTCGCCCTGCGTTTGTAAACGAAGTGCATCTTAAAAAAAACATGTAAACCAATTTAGACAAGATGAATGCCGAAATTGACCATAATGGGCCACTGGTCGGATAAAAACAGAACGCATAGGTGTCTTAATAAAAGAGATTGTGCATTACCTCTCCTTCCCTCTCCCCCGCCTATTGCATATAGCGGTTTGCAAACCAGTCGGTATTTAAAGTAACATCAAAAAGTAGTGTTTAAAATACTAAGAACAAAACATATTAACACACACACATAAAGCAATTGATAATGGAATATTATATCGTTAAGGTGGTGATTATTCGGTTTTACAAGCTGTATACGAGCCGCCCAATTTTTTAGCACCATTTTATATAAAATAGGCTCAATTACGTTAAGGTACGCTTCAAAGTTAGTCTTTAGTTTGCAGATGATCGTGGGATTATTAGAACACATTTTACTCTTTTAAAACCCACAGGAAACGTCTAACGGCGTTAAATCGCGATATTGAAGGTCGAAAGTACCCGTTCGGGCCACCTCATCCTCCAAAGCTCAATTGTGTCAACGGCTGTATGGCTGGTTGGCACCATTTTGGACGAACCAGAGTGCATTCGGCTAAGGGCGATTACAAATCATGCTGTGGTATAGCTTGCGATTCACCGTAGAGTGAAAAAAATGGTGTCCAATGATTTTTTGGACAAGAGCCGCATGGGACAGTCACACATGGCACATGTAACGGCGCTTCATGATTCACGTGAGTGATCTCGCTTGCCCAGATGCGACAGTTTTGCTCATTCATATTTCTATTTACACAGGGCTCCGTACGAGAAAAGAAATGTCTTAAAAAACGACAACACGTAGCGTTATCTTGGAAGCCTAATTTGCAAAGTTTAGCCGCTTCTTCTGATGCTCGGTAAGCTTGAGCTCTTGCGTCAGCTAAATCTTATATGAATACGTCACTAGATCTGACTTCGAAATACACCAGGTTAAGGTGCGCGAAACACCCTATTGTTGGACACGTCCGGGACCGATCTTTCCAGGCATTTTCCACACCGTCGGTCACAGCGGCAATATTTTAGCCAAACAAGCGGAAGTATTAAGCGCCGTCGTAACGTTATTAAGTTGTACATCACCAGCACGTGACTAATCCGAAACAATGGCATATCTAACCAATAACTCTCTCAGTCATTTTATTTAGGTATACAAATCTGGCAACCGCATACGTTAAATCGACTACAAGAATGATTCTGTGATGTACGATCTTTAATTATTTTATCTGGGCCCCTAAAGATCTTGAAGGCAAAAGAACAAAAGGCCATTGTGTCCCCGATAGATTCATACACCAACACCTATTCAGTCACCGCCTGGGAAATAGCATAACCAGCCTGGGCTGCACCGTTACTGACCACTGAGGGTGCTAAGGAATAGACGAGTGTCGCGTGAGCAAACCCTTTGTGTCTGAATAATCAATATCTGGCTTCTCAGTCAGGCCGGTAGCATTCCGCCAAACTGTATCAGGACCAATGAGACTAACCTCGCACTACTAGACGGGTCACTTCTTAATGGCGGAAAGGTAGTTGAGACATCTGGTTGGCTGGATAAGTTAAGATCGTCTTTAAGTCGTCTGAGTCTACTAAGCTTGCACATAAAAACTTGTTTCTTGTGCGAAACCCTGCTTTGCGACAGCACGAATGAACCGCCTGTTCCATCAGCTTGCTGGCAAGCTCGTGGCAAAATAAGGGCTAGGCATTTCAGCTGCTGTTTCGGTCGCAGGCCTCAAGATGGTCGCTTTAATGTCCAGCGTTTGAGCAAGGCGTTAAGGATACTAAATTCCTTGGCTGTCGAACGATTTCACACTGTGCTAGAAGATTTCAAGGAACGTCTCGTAGGGCGTGCCGAATTGTGCCGTATTGATTTAGTGGAGGACGGGGTGGACAGAGTACGCCTTTGAGCGGTTTTACCTAGTGATGCTAGTGCATGGCTCAATGTTCTACCAGGTTCTCTTGTTGGAGCCCTTTTAGTTTTCTGGGTATTTTTATGCCCTCAAACCTGTCGGTCTGTACGTATAATATTTTCTAGATAATATTGCATACACTGGGTGCTCAATGTCACAGATTAGAATTTAAATATTTTTATATTTCTATTTAAGTTTGCAAATGTTAACACTTCACCTTAAAGTAGACCAGTATGAGGGTAGATTCGAATTTAAAGTTTTTATTGTCCGAGCCACTGGCCACTACAGAAAACAACAGCTTTTGTAAAGACTTGGCAATGTGGGCCGTGACGCTAAGCCTACTGCGAAGAGACTCTTGTAAGAGGTGGATAGATAACCTTGGCAGACTTTTATTCGAAATTTAAGACAATCTTATGTGTACCCACCGGGCGACGCACGTTTTCTTTTTTATGTTTATCGGGTCCGCGACCTCCAGTGATCTGAAATTAAGCAGGTTTTTGAACGACCATTTCGAGAAGACAACTTGACATTCGCTCGCGATACATGAATTGTAGCAAAACTGGAGAATCCAGTACGCCTGAAACTTCATCTCATGCCCTAATTTTTATATGTGGTTCTTGGCCCCTTTTAAAGGTGGTCCTGTTTTTTATGGGTAAATTAAACTAATATAGGTTTATCTAAATTCAAATAAGCTGCTTCCTCAAATAAGAAGGCTGCACAGGTATAGTTGTACGCCAGCTAAATAGCAGCATGTATAGTGCTAGACACCTGTGTTTATTAACGATCCTTTAATGAGCGCCTTAAACTAGAGCAGAGTCCTCTGTACGTGACGTTCTAGCGAGACATTGCAAAAAGGTGCTATATAGGCATATGTTACTTCTAGAAGCATTCACTCTGAGCCTAAGGAATCCGCAGGAGCTCAATAAACTGTGTCAGGCAAGGAGGGTGCCTTGAGGGGAGAAGATCAGCGTTATGGA
Source organism: Dermanyssus gallinae (assembly GCA_003439945.1). Classification (NCBI taxonomy): domain Eukaryota; kingdom Metazoa; phylum Arthropoda; class Arachnida; order Mesostigmata; family Dermanyssidae; genus Dermanyssus; species Dermanyssus gallinae. The sequence continues at coordinate 50,036 of QVRM01004234.1, forward strand.
TTCTCATTTTATTTGTAGCAATATCGACGTGGAAGGCTGCGTAACGTAGCTAGACCATCTCTTGCAGGCCATCCAATGGTGTTTGTAGGTATTAGCTTTGTATATGCTTCAGATTAAGGGCATTGGCTTTGAAATAGGCCTGGAGATCACGAAATTTCACAGCAAAGTTTGTCTTACAAACAGTAATATACTTTAGTTAATTAACACCGATGTAGTAAACTAAAGACTCGGTTGTTTTTTTTTCCGGCGTGCGAAGAGACGTCTGAAAGAATCCTAGCTTTTGTCGGTTTTTAATCGGACTTTGCCTAAACGCACAACATTTTTTATAATGTTGATTTTGATTCTAGACCATCATCCGTTTCTTACTGGCTCCGTGCGGGGTATATTTCAATGCGATACATCTTCAATGCACAATGAGAGTCAAACATGCTGATTTAATTAGGGTTTCCCCAACGGCCCTTGTGGCAGCATGGCCGCTGAGTCTCAGCGGTATATGGTTCATCATCTATTTTTAATGAGCACGCTTAAAGAAAATTCAATCAACATCGGGGGTCGAACCCGCGACACATCGACATATAAACGAACGTGCGTTTAGCGCACTAGTCCCCTCGATCATGCCGCTACGAGTAGTGCTAATCTGCTACCCAGACACTTCTCTGCACTCTGGCAAACAAAATGTCTCAATATAGGGCTCTAGTGAAGACACTTTACCTACAAATACAGAATTAAAAAAAAAGTCTTTGAGTAGGATAATTATACAAAAATTCTAAGGCTATTGGAAGATTACAGAAGGTAATTAGACTCCCACTAATAGCTATCTTGCAGAATGTTTCTAAAATACTGGGATCTTAATTGAAAATATGTTTTTTTTTATTGATTTTTTTAGATTCTACATGATATAACTAGGTTGGGTAAACTTTGCGCCTCACAGTTCGCCCTTCACCGAGCTGCTCAGGATGACACCTTGGTAAGCAATGCTCATAAATGATCAAATATCGCTCTACGAGAGTTTCTTTTTTCAAAACACTGCTTTGGAAGGCTTGACCATACACCCCTTCATAGGAAAAAAATATGGCGCAATTATGGTTCTACCTTGGGTATCGATAAAACCTTAGTTCACCTTGTTCGTGCTATTAAGGGTTCCTTAGGCGCAGTGTGCCGTGTCTTAGCGCACCCCCTAATTTAATTGTTCGCGTATGCGTTGGACACCGTAGGTATCGGCTTATCCCCCTTCGAAACCAAGTACTTGAACTACGCAGAACATTTCAAAATATATATCCCTATGGTGTTCTCTGTCTCCCAGGTTTAGCACTTCTCTCTTAATGAAGCTGCTAGGTAGCGCGACGTTACTTTCTGTCTCAAAAAGCTTTGTTCGGAGATATAAAGCACTAAGACATAACTACATGAAAAACGCAGCTACGCAACCGTCCACCGCCTGTGCGCGTAGCATGCGCATTCAAACAACTACCTAGCCTGTTTTAGTGTCTTATTACTGACTTCACTAGGTCCTCCATTCGCCCACACTGTCTTTTGCGACTCTATTCTACTCTTTAGGCTGCTTAGGTTCGCTTGAAAATCATCAACGAAATGTTTGCCGGGAGAATGGCCAGATTAGCGTACACTATCAGAACGTTTTACCAATATGTTAGGTTTATGTTGGTCCGTCTGTCTTACTGTTTTAAATTTAAACGTATTTCGTGTCCGTCTCTTGAATGATAAAAAAAAGCGATTATTACGCTAAGCACCGTTAGGTTCCTCTGACCCTTTGTCCGCTGAGCACCATCAGACCTTAAAGCAGTACCGAAAGATGTTGCGTAGTCCTTCCGAAAGCAGCGCTGCCCCTTTCGGCTTTAAAAAAAGTACCACAAATCGGATAAGTTCGGCCACCTAATCATCGTTATGTGGCACGTGGAAGACCTGTATACCGAGTATAGGCTAAACGTACGTATGTGCTTCATATATTGCAGACAATGACGTTGTGCCAACTTCTTAAGCAGCTCGTAGCAACAGACGTGAGAGTGCTAAAAAGTGTGGGCTGCCCCAATCACTATTGTTGCATATTATTTCTGCTATCAGCTACATACTACTGGAATTACTAGTCCAACCACCACGTGTCGAGCCTGGTGGCGTGGTGGCCTAAGTCTGCGCCCTCGCGACCGTAGAAGACACTAGATAGGTGCGCGGGTGGGTTCGAGCCCCACCGTTGCACCGATTTGTATTTATGGGGGTCCGTCTATCCGAAGCAATGTGAAAAATAGTTCCGTAGACGTTAAATCTTGGCTGAGGGTCAGTCCGAAAACTTTACTTCCAGTCCAACCACCACTATGTCATACAATAACGAGATCGCCATCCACGCGGGTGTGCCGTTGAATCCGGCCCGAATATTCCGCCCTACACGGCGCATAGTTAGCGGTGGGTCAATGGCCGAACCCTCAGCCATAAGCCGAGTGGTGGTGGTTGGTGTATTGCACCTTCATAAAGGTCCATCCGAGGTGCCATGGTACAGACAAAGAGCGACGGAAGCAGACGGCCAGGCAGACAGCGGATGATAGCTGAACGAGATGCGTGGACGAGAAGTCGTCGGATGAGACAATGGCGCTTAAGCATGTGCTTCGGCCGGACACGCACATGTTTAAGCGCCATTGATGAAGTGAAGTCACCATATAGAATGAGTAAACGCGATGTTAATGCTCAGCTCAACTCATGCGGTTGGAGAAGAGAAAAATAGAAAACCCTACGGAACGATGACGATGATGAACAAGCTAAAGATGATGACGATAACAAATATGACGACAGCTGCAACAACAGAGCGCGGATCCAGAAAAGGCAGCGAGTTCTAGTGCATAGACGCAAGAAAACTCCGCAGGAATGAATAGGGTGTGCTGACTTTGGGCAAGCATCTCGCCCGGCCTAGGAAAAGCAACATTGTGCCAACAAAATACCTCCGCGTAGGTTTTCCTACGTTGCGGTACACTGCACGATGTTGATACACTGCGACAATACACAACAGGAACGAGTCTCGTCAACAACGACGGGAACGTACGCTAATCAAAAATAGTAGGTACTGTTTACACAGTAAAGATGACCGCAAAACGTTTGTCATAATCGAATCGGAATCTAGCTTTAATTGGTTCTTTACATTGAACATGTATGTGTTTTCTGTCTGAAGCGAGCCTAATTGCGCCCGCGTTTTTGAACGCACCGAACCCGAACTCTCAAAAGAAGGCAGAGGCTAGAGGAAAAAAAACTACATCAAGTTACATTTGTCCGTTAGTTTTCGTCGGGAAGGCAACATAAGGCGCAGCAAAACACCAGTCGTATGGAAGTAAACCAGACGTAAGTCGGTCCTCTTATGAATATACTTGCCGTATCTTGAAAAGAAATACAAGCTCTATACCATCATATTTCGATAAAGTAGTGTTTCTGTTAAGACAACTGTATATGTATATATATATTTAGAAAATTTTCACCGAGACAAAGGAGTGAGCATGGCAAGTCTTTCATGACCCGATGTTGGTGGTGACGGTTACTACGCGCTTAATGCCCGAGGCTTACTGCGTATCGACTGAATCCGCCGCCATGAATTCGTTTGCTGATTCGTTCACTCGAAGGAGACCTTTGGGCCACTTGGGCTTGGTTGCTACGTTGTCGAATGAGGTTCGTTTCTTCCGTGCGCATGTTGATTTTGCGTCGTTCAATTTGTCGTACTTGTTGTGGCTGTTGTTGTCGTTGTTGTTGTTGTTGTTGTCGTGCTTCCGATGTTGTTCGCACACTTGTCTTCAGATTTATTCGACGCCTTCATAAATGTTTGTACCGGTGGCCGTGAATGTGTCTGTGTGTGGCCGTCCGTCCGGCTGGCCGCATGTGAAGGCAACGGCGCTCGAAGTCAAAGAAGGCGCTCACCGAGATTGCGTGACTCCCCCGCAGGCACTTCGGCACTTCGTCCGCGCCGCTGCTGCAGCAATTCCTAACTTCGGCCCGACGGTAGCCAGTTGTCTTCGGAGGAATTCAAAATGGCGGCGGCCGCCGCCATCGCCTCCTGCTAAGAATACCAAGATACGCTGCCAGGATCATCAGCACCACCTCATGTTGTTGTTGTTGGTGGTGGTGGTGTTGTTGCTGTTATTGTTGTTGTGGTGGTTGCCACTTTTGTTGTTGTTGTTGTTGCTGCTCGTGATACAGCTGTGATGACTAGTTTCTTACAGTTTTTTTGGTAGTTTGGTTCGTCCGGCTGGGAGAGGGTGATTCATTAACAATGAGATTTGCCAAGTCAGGCAAGGGAATTGGTGGCGGCCATCAGCGATTGCTACGACGGGTTACTCTGGCCGCCTCTGCATGGTCACCACCATGGCAATTATGGGCGATGTCTGCCTCTTGTTCCGGCGGGCTGGCCGGGTGGGCGGCAATGGTGAGGATGATGATCATATTGTTTGCCACTGCAGCCGCTAACGCTGTGGGAAGGCGCACAAGGCGAGGATGGGGAACGCTGTTGTGGTCTCGCAGTGATCGTTGTGCAATCAAAGCCCTCACAGCTCATAGAAGACCTTAGCTGATTTCGGTTTGAGGTCCTCGGCCTCGGCGGCAGTGGCGACTGAAGCTGCTACTGGTGGGGTTACTATGATCGCTGGACCCCCGAAACCTTCTGGGTGCATGCAAACCTGTGTTGGGGTGGACGCGTGTGTGTAAGTGTGTATCACAGCCGTTCTTAACGTTGACCTTCACACGAATCGTACCGTTCACCGATCGCCGAGGTTTACTCCCGGGTCTCAGCCATTGATGCCTCAACATCAGACAAGCTTCGTCACGCTTTTTGTGATATCTCACCGACGACCCAACGACCAAGGCAAACCAAGGAAAACAAAGCAGCTTGTCGCCGGGTATTTTTCAAGTGGTGCCACAAATGTAACTTTCAATAATGAGTAAGTTAGACAGCTGAGTAAGCGCAAACGGTGTCGGCGGCTTACTTGACTCGAGATCGGCGGTGTTGGCAGTTGTAGAACCGTCACCGAAGTCGTTCTGTCGTAGGCCGTTTGTCTGGATTGGCAGAGAAGAAGGAAATCTACCCCCCTTCAGGACCGATCGAGGGGAAAACAAACGGATAAGGAGGAATCTACATTATACACACTCAGGATGGTGCTAACAACGTTACCACGGCGGTACTCGCCGCACTCGAATCTGCTCTCGGCGGCAACTCTGTTACTGGCGCTCGTGTTCATTACGGTGGCGTTCTGCACTCCCTACTGGTTGGTGAACGACTCGATTCATCCGGGTGCGAAAAAGTTCAGGCGGAGAGGCCTTTGGGAAGTGTGCTTCGACAGTCCACTTGATGACCACTACAGGTAACGTGTACTCGGAGGCGGGCTGCCGACGCTCCCTGTCGGAGTTGGCGGACACTGCCTCATAGTTAGCAACTAACACTAGGCGATTTTTGGAATCTAAGGAGCAGGCTATAGGAAACTCGAGAATATACCCGGTGCATACCCGGACGCGTTTATTTAGGCATTCTCAGCAAATTTGTCGTCGATACTGCGGCTGTAATGAAAGCGCGGAACTAGGCAAAAGTGCTAATAGATAGACTCGAAAGGTACAGTGATTCAGTGTATTGGTGTTGCTTAAAATACCCGCTGATGATGTCCCTGGTGTTCCCTCATAAGTACTCTCTCGCACGTCACGCACAATTGCACTAAGGGGAGTAGAATACACGATTGTTGTATGTGATGTGCTTTCTTTCGCTGAAGTGGTTGAGACAAGATGGATATGTATGCAGCCGTTGCAGATGCCATAGGATGGTCAAAGATTTAGGAGGAATAGCAATACAATCTGGTAGGCTGGAAAGTCATAAGCGAAGAACGAATATAGTATTCGTGCCAGTTGACGCGCTATGCTACGTATATAATGTTTATAAAATGAAACGCTTAGTTTAGCTTATTTCAATAAACAAAAGTAATCAACTAGGCACAAGGATGCGCGGAAGCCTGTATGCGTATAGGCGCTAAAGACCCAAGGACAGTGCCGATTGAAGAGATGTATCATCGTTTTGAATAACATTGTGTTGCTATGCAAAACAATTCGATTTGTTAAACAAACATGTACATTTGCCCACGTAGAAAATCCGCTCTCTGAATTCACATAATATACGCGTTTTTATCGGGCCAGTTTTTCTAGTTCGGCGCTCTAAATGCCCAAAGAAATGAAAGAATGCCTTTCCTAAAGAAATGAAGCGTTTTACAGTTAGCTATGCACATATGCACTACATCCAATCTCTCTCTATACGGTCAGGTTGGTTTTGTAGGTGAGCGAGGAAGTTTCGTTCGGTAGAACTTTTGTGTGCAATCGTGCCATAAAAAGCTAGTGCATTTATTTATAGTGCTTACTGGTGCACTTTTGTGTATGTCGTGATAACTGGCGGATGGACACGTTGATATGCTAGACAGTAAGTAATTATACCGGCAATATGCACATACGTCCGCTGCATAGTAAAACCACTTGTTAGTTAAGCATGTTTTGACATTTGTTATTTGTGGTTAAAATGCTTCAGCACAAAAAAGCGAGACGCACGCTCATATAGCATCGCCGTTTGCAGTCAAGTATCATATATTTATATATGCTTGCACTAAAAACGATCAACACTAAACAAGGTATGCCACAAGACATAATGTTAGGCAGATTCAACAAACAAACGCTCTACTCCTAAATACGGTTTATAAACGGAGATATTCGGCAGTATTTGTGTGCCTCTGTATAATTTGGCCGGGTTTGTACTGCGAGATGACATCATGGCGTTATCTAATCTAGCGATTCGAATCACTATCTCTTCTACAGTTGTAATTTATTAAAAATCAACGAACTTTCTTAGGCTTGTAAAGCTTGATCCAAAATAGATAGAACGGCTTTATGAGTCAATCAAATGCCTCACACCAAATCTTACTTTGAGAGATCTCTATGCAAATGCTTAGATTTGCCCGTTATTCGCACGCCGATTGTCTTCAAGCTTACTTGCCTTCTTGCTGCCCTTTTACGGTTGTCTGCTTTCTTGCTGACAATCTTGCTGACTCGGTGAAATTGGTTTACCCGGGGTAATCAGCTGCTGTAAAGTCTGCTCCACCATAGAATCATTCACCTGCCAGTTGTCGTAGATGAGTGCAGCGTTAACTAGTAAATACTCGCCGTCACCCTGACGCTGCGGTTTTTTGCCATCTTGTGCTATGTAGATATGTTCGGCTGCTACGGTTCGACAATGACAACCGGGGCTGTCGGTGGATTTTCGACCGGGAATACCGCTACCTGCGGCCGCTGCTCGAGGCTCCGTACTTCGTTGCCGTCCAGATCTTCTTCACGATCGGCTTCTCGTTGCTGATCGCTGCCTGCGGCGTCCTGCTCGGCCTGAATATCTGCTTCCCGGCCGACAAGGAGGTGCAGATGCTGCGCGCTACAACCGGCCTCATTCTGGCGTCGACAGTCTGTAACCTCGTTGCCATCATCGTGTTCGGTGCCCTCGGTGACCTTACGAACGACTACATTCCTCAGGTACGCGCGTCTCCAACGCGAATACAATACAACACAATAACATATGTGTGTGTATGTGCTTAGCTTGCAACTTTACCTACTACTTAAGCGGACTGACATACACCTGGCACCTATTACCCCTTGGGAGGATCAGAATAAAGTCTGGGGCTCTCGGGGTCAGCTCTGCTTCAGTCTTGTTCTGCTTATGTACCCCCGGGGGTTTCGTCTCCCACCAAAAACGTTTTTTTAAATGGGAGGTTTGAAAACGCTAATGCACTATCGGCATTGGCAACCAACAGCACCTAGTGTGAGACTTGCACCCAGTAAAAACCTCAATTCTCCCCACCCCTTCAGAGTTCAGATTTGTGTGGCACTACTTCGAGACCGTGGGAGGGAAACCTCGTGCTGCACCGGCTCTCGTGGATCTAGTTGTGTCCTCAGCTCACGAACCCGAGGAAATGCATCGAGCCCTTCTACGGAGGGCTGGGTTGCCATAGCCCCTTGCGGGGTACTCTCATGTCGACTACTTAATGGCACCTGCGTGTCTCCATAGCGCGCGCGGCGATCGTTTTCTAGCCGCGTCTTCTCGCGCATAACAGTGTCTAAGAAATAGATGCCTGCCGCCCATGCGGCGGCATCCTCCATCATGTGACCGACAATGTCTCGTGTCGATCTCCCTACACAGCAATACGTCGAGCTTCCGCGGACCTGGGCCAGGGCGGAGCAGGACGAGACCGTATGGTCAACATCGTCCGGTTGCCCCGACGTGGAGAGTGTGCACGTATCCACCTGCGACTTCCTAAGAGCTATCGACAATTCAAGTTACCGACCCAAATTGGCGCAATGACGCGTCTTACTATATGGGGGGAAGAGGTACTAGTTCAATTACTTTCTCCCTAATTCACAGGCATCTCTCGATTAAATTGGCATCCTGTCGTTGTCGGGTGTGGCAAGTCTAGTCCAAGAAAATAGTGTTTATTTCGTGTAGGTAATTGTCTTCCTGTCATCCAACTGTCTTATCGCTACTTCTTGTGTCACACTCGAAAAGTTTTACCTCTCTAGATCTTCTGATATGCCTTCTGATATATATGTAGTATAAATAGTATGTTGAGTTACAATCAATTCGGATTTGCTAGATGAAGAGCCCTTATGACGCCACTCTGTACGTTTTTTGTGTGTACGACTGGGCTTCGTAAATAAACAAGCGTAAGCATGCCTTTTTTTGATTGCATTTATTTTAGCATTAGCAAATTCGTTCATAAAGCAGCATATAATCTGTTTCTGTCTCACAAATTGAGCATTAGGAAAGTTAATTGCCGTGATTCTACGGAAACCCTTTGGCACTTTGTCTTGGCCCTCCCCTTTAGTTTATCTATGCATTTATTTAATTATTTCGTGTTAAAGCAAGTACTGAAATAGAAATGTATGTGAATTCTAACTATTTATAAAGACGCATATTTTCATAAAAGACCACTGTTGTGCCCATATGTGTAGTTTAATCAAAACTTTATGCTTGGTTGCAGCTTAAATGTGTTAATCCAGAGTTTGATTATTTCGATACTGTGCAAAAACTTGAACTCTTCCAGAAATCAACCACGCCCGCAAGTTGCGTGTCCTCATCACACCACACTTATATTTAAATGATTATGTCACGAAAATGATTGAATTAAAGGTACAGTGTCAAGCGCAACTAGTCCGCTTAGTACCATTGTGACTCCACCATCAAACTGTTACATTTTTCTTCGGATTCTAAATGATACTCGAATATTCCGTGATACATATGTCGCCGTCTTCTATTTGATACCTTCATATTTTTCAAAATTGTTTATTTTTTACTTCTTTTTTTCTAGTGGAACATTGTCTCTGAGAAGTCTTGTTTCGGAGTGAGAGTAAAATTACTACAATTTGTGACACTGGTGTTTTTGCCCGACATAGGAGCACCGAATGTGCAATTGCGAGACAATGCAATTGCGATAGTCCTCCTATAAAGAGACTAAGCACACCGTCTTGTTCGTGAGAAAATTCTGCTTTTTCTGAAGAACATACAAGGCCAGCCAGAAGATGTGACATGGTCGCTTCGAACAGAATTCGCAAAAATGAAGTTATTTTTTAGCTTTCACACCAAATACCTCAAAATCATTACCGCACTACCACTCACAGCACATCCAGGGAAACGACGATCATTTTGGTACTAAACTTATGGCAATGCGAGCCGCAGTTGCGCAGTAATTAAGATTTTTCGGAGGGCATGTCGAGCATGCATAAATGCTTTTGTCTCAGAAAGATTTGATTGAGAGCGATATATGGAACTGTAGAGCTCGTTAAGCAAACATTTTTTTCGAATAGAACATGAACTCTGAAAAGTCTTGTTTCGAAGTAAATTACTACATTTTGTGACACTGGTATTTTTGTCCGATATAGAAGCATAAGATGTGCAATTGCGAGAAAACCGGCTCTCCTATACTGAAACTCAAAATCATAACCCTACGACCAATTGCCAACACGTTCAGGCAAATGCGCATGCCAATTCATGCCGATTATGTTGGTACCAAATACATGGCAACTCGGGTCGTGATTGCGGAGTAATCGAGATTGAATGCAAGCATAAATAACCTACTCCACCAGATAAAGCACTCTATGCACTCAATCTCGGCGGCTCGCATTGCCAAAGTTTAGTACCATTATGATCGTCATGAAATGTGCTAGTTTTGAGCGCTGTAAATGGTGGTAGGTTAATTATTTTGAATTATTTGGTGTGAAAGCTAATAAAATATCTTATTATTTGCGAATTCTGTTTTAAGCGACCATGTCGCATCGGCCTTATATGTTCTTCAGAAGCAGAATTTTCTAACGAATAAGACGGTGTGCTTAGTTTCTGTATAGGACGACTAGTTGTCTCGCAATTGCACATTCTGTGCTCTTATGTCGGGCAAAAACACCAGTGCCACAAATTGTAGTAATTTCACTCTCACTCCCGAAACAAAATTTCTCAGAGACCATGCTCTATTGGAAAAAATATTTGCTTTAACAAGCTCTACAATTACATATATCGCTCTTCAAATATTCCTGCAATTCATAACACTATGCTCTTATTTTAAGGTTTGGTTAAACCCGGCAAGAAAATATTTTTTTTCCAATGGAAGGAGGGGGCGCAAAATGTTTTGTTTCAATTTATAAAAGTAGTTTTACGTTAAAGCTTTCACGTTTAGAACCGTAAACAATTGCCAAGACATTTCCGCCCCTCCTTCCATTAGGATTTTTTTTCTCTTTCCGAGTTCTGCCAATCCGCAAAATATGTACCTAACTTTTTCATACACCGTATGCAAGTATCCATGTCTTTGCTTTCGATTTGGCTATTGAAAAAACTTAGTTACTTGGCAACTACTAACACAGCACCATCAGTTTGGTACGAGAATGGTCGGTATTAATTTTGCTATTGCCTAAGAGTGGTCTTTTGGACGTACATTTTTGGTTGTATTTTTAAAAAAATACGATTTTGCACGTAAAATCGTTAACGTAAGACATAAGAATATATCGACTTTTCACGACTTCCTTTAATCTCGCTATTCGCCTCTTGCTACGCAAGCTAGTAAAGTGTTCCCCATTATGCAGAATTTTCCGAATGCCGATATAATTATTTCTTTCATGCGGTAACTGGTTCTCCCGCAAACGTAGATTGTGCACAACTATGAATGAGAAAAAAAGGCAAAATAACTACTGTTATTAATTTCATTCTCTCTCCTAGACAAAACATTTCCGCCCCTCCTTTCATTGGAAAAAAAAATTTCATGCTGAGTTCCACCAAACCTTTAAATAGGTACATATTGTTATGAATGGCCCTGTATATACCTACATATATTTATAGAGGTGCGTTGCAACAAATATATATATATTTATATATATATATATATATATATATATATATATATATATATATATATATATATATTATAAGAGCGGTATTTATCTGTATGGCACGCATTTTCAATGACACCTACGCCGTCTGGTCACGTGGCTCTGACAACTGATTGCGTGCCTGGGTAGTTGATTGGCTGAGGGTCAGCATACGCTGTGTGTCGTGTGGGCTATCTGTCTGTTCTTACCATTGTCTGTTGCTGCTGTTGCTGCCGCCGCCGCTGCAGGTGGACTGGAACTACTTCGGTTGGTCGTATGCTTTGGCGGTGATCGGCGTGATCGTGCAGCTGATCGCCGCCATCCTCACGTGGAGCGACGCCAGAGCGGCGGCCCGCCGTGACTACGAGGACAGCGTTCTGGCCATGGAGGAGAGGCTTCGTGACGCCTCATCGGCGTCGGTCGTGCTGCACAGCGGCGGCGGTACACTGTCGCGACCCGCGACGGCGTTTGGCGCCCACGGTGGTGGAGGCGGCGTCGGAGGCGGCCAGGGCACGATGCCCCGGCCGGGATCGCGCGTGTCGCTGCACCGCACAGGTTCGTTACAGCACCTCCCATGAATCTCCGAGTGGCCGGAGGGGGACCCCGAGCCGGAACCACCGCCCGACTACGACTTCCACTGGCGAGGTGACCAGAGAGACGGCCGTAGCCCCTTCGCGGAGTACCCCTTCCGAGTGCCACGCCACAGGCGGCTCTGGGTACGGGCACTTGCGTCGTAGGTGCAGGGCGACGACCTGTGACGACACGCAGGACACGACAGCGACCGACGAGAGAACGAGGAAATAAGGGACGACACCACAAGGCACAAGGCGCAACAAACGCTACAGTCGCTACTATGGCCGCGTACGACGACAACATGCCGGCTTCCGGAGTCTGCAGGACCACAAAGGACACGCTATCTGGCCTGGCTACAGATAGGCCCACAGGGGCGGTGGGAATCGTAGTGACCTTATCAGTACAGAGAGATTTAATTGATAAGCATATATATAGGTAGATAGCCAGATGGATCACTTGTCGTCGTCGTGTCTTCTTGCTTCGGCAGTTCTTCATTAGGACAGAAATAATGTTAAGATTGCTCATTGTTGCAACACATATATATATATATATATATATATATATATATATATGTTGCAACAAATATATAAAACACAATTAGATATGCTTCAGCCTAGCGAATAAATGAAATCTCAAAAAAAATAATCCAATTCGATGTTGAATACGATTGAGTTGATAGAATGACCACGAGGTTCTTCTATAAATAGGGCTCATCTTCTCACGTTTTGCTAGGCAATGTAGATAAGCTTGAATTATTTGTAAGAGAGGAGGGACCGAACCACCGCGATGGAATACCACAGCCTTGATCGTTCAAAACAATATTGTACACTTTTTGGGGATGACATCCATTTACTAGTTAGGCTGTATGAAGGTGACTTTATAATCAAACATATGTCATTCAAACATACCTTGCATATATTTATATATATATATATATATATATATATATATACATATAGCCCCATCAAGCTTATATCTGTCCACGGGACTTAGAATATTCTAGATAAACGCAGTAACAAATCCTGAATTAACTCTTCGAATTGCAAAAGTTAAGATCATTGCTAGCGTAGCAAAGTTTTTTGGTAATTAAAAATTATCTAGACAGACAGTAAGAAAGTTAAACACTTTAAGTTGTATACGATTGTGTTATGATGGTTGCTTTACCAGGAAATAAGGACATGAAAGCCTATTTGCAAGAATATAACCTGCAGACGACACCGAGCGTTTATTTTTAGCATTTAACCGGGAAACTCAGATTAACATCAGGTGCATGCTCTTTTTAATATCGTTTGCTGAAATGCGGCTTGCTTTCATCTTTCTCCAATCAACATTATATATATATATATATATATATGGCTTTGCATGAGTAGATTGTTACCTGATGTAGTCTGGAAGGACCGTACAATACTGTGAATAGTGCTACAATTGTACATAATAAAAACGCTCATTTATAGTATGAGATTTTTGAAATAATTAAACAAAAGCAAATTTACATTATTACTTAAGCATATTTGCTCAGTTTGAAATGTCCCTAACGTGGGTGCTTAGTAGAAAATGTGCATATGTACGCACCCGGGTTCCCATTATGAAAGTCCCTCTTCAAGTCCCTCTATATTTAAGACTTTATATTACTTTTTCAAATTAATAATATTTTTTCTGACTGATTTTTAATTTTACATTTTCTTCTGCTATTCTACAATGTGCCTTCGATCGCTACCGTCACCAGTTTGAAGGATACTTAGATATTGCTATTATTTTATAATGTGTAATGCATTACTTGAAATTAAGTATATTACATAACATCCTATGAATAAGGACAACAAATTATGTACTATAAATCTTCACATATGAGAAAATAGCTGCGTATTTCTCTGTAGTCTAGGAAGCATATCAGCTGAGAGAACTATGACCGTCTAAGTTACTAAGACAAAAGCGGATACAGCAAATGCCTCAGTTAACAAACGCGACAATCTTGATTGTTATATATGGAGCACCATGTGGTAACCCACGCAACGTAATATCACCTGAAATGGAAGAGCCAGTGTGCATTCAACATGCACAGAAAATAATTAAATATTGTCTTGTATGATATATAGATAATCGTAAGTTTGCAAAGATTTGCTGTCTTTAGCAAACATTGCAAAGCTTTGAAGTTTGCCTACTTATGCAGTCACATCAGGCACGTTGTAGGTGTATTCAGGATGGCTCACATACAATATCTTGGTCCGTTTGCTAGTTACTAAGAAGGCGCTTTCTAAATTTCACGGACTTCCACATAGTCATAATGGCATTCTCTCGCTCTGATTATCGTATTCATACACGAGTATTAGTCTAAGCTCTTATTCATCAATTTAGTGACGGCGTGTCCCCGCGAATTAGTGCGCTATTCATGGTTGTCGTGTACCCCCGATGGTAATCGAATTTTCTATGAGCGATGCTCATTGAGAATATATTATAAACCATATACCGCTGAGAGTTAGCGGCCATGCTGCCAAAAGGGCTGTTCGGGAAATTCTAGATATCTCAACATGTGCGGCCCTCGGTGCCAAGGTCCGTAGGGGACGGAGTATAATCTGGAGGATAAACTCCTAAGAAAATGTTGCAAAAACATATTCATTAATTTAGGCGCATCTCATTACAATATCCTACATCGGCATTTATGAATAATGGAACTCATTGATACTATTTAGCGAGAAATGAAAAAATGCACACAACAAGATCATAATTTTTTGAACGCCTGTATCAGTTCTGCCTGCAAACCTTCTATAAGAAAGTAATTCATATAATTGTAGATTAATTCGTTAAATACGTCACTAGTCTCTCTTTTTTTGTACGTTTATGAGCTAGCGACTGTAGTGCGTGGATCATCGAAACCAAAAGCCAGCGCCCTAAGCGCAAGCTTGGAAAGTTATCAGCATTTCTATCAAGCTGATTATCTATCGAGTTAAATATATATATATATATATATATATATATAGGGTGTGACAGAAAAATTTGAAGCGCGATATGTGGAATTGTAGAGCTCGTTAAAGCAAATGTTTTTTTCCAATGGAACATGGTCTCTGAGTCTTGTTTTGGAGTGAGAGTGAAATTACTAAAATTTGTAACACTGGTGTTTTTGCCCAAAATAGGAGCACAAAATGTGCTGCTGCGAGACAACCAGTCCTCCTAGACAGAAACCAAGCACACCTTCGTGTTCGTGATAAAAGTCTGCTCCATCTGGAGAATATACAAGGCCAGTCAGAAAACGCCCTATGGTCGCTTAGAAGAGAATTCGCCAAAAATGTAGTTCTTTGTTAGCGTTCACGCCAAATACTTCAAAATCATAATCCTACAACCACTCACAGCGCTTAAAACGGACACATCCAATGCGCAATTCATTGCGATCATTTTGGTACCGAATATATGTCCATGCGAGCTGTGGTTGCCGAGTAATAACGATTTTTTGGCGGGATGTCCAGATTAAGTGCATGAAAAATAGGTAGTTAACGTCGCCACACAGTCATTTTACATGCACTTAATCTGGACATCCCGCCGAAAAATCGTAATTACTCCGCAACCACAGCTCGCATGAACATATGTTTGGTACCAAAATGATCGCCATGAATTGCGCATTGGCTGAATATGTCCGTTTTGAGCGCTGTGAGTGGTTGTAGACGTTATGATTTTGAAGTATTTGGCGTGAATGCTAATAAAGAACTACATTTTTGGCGAATTCTCTTCTAAGCGACCATGGGGCGTTTTTTGACCGGCCTTGTATATTCTTCTGACCGGCCTTGTATATAGATGGAGCAGAATTTTATCACAAACACGAAGGTGTGCTTAGTTTCTGTCTAGGAGGACTGGTTGTCTCGCAACAGCACATTTTGTGCTCCTATGTTGGGCAAAAACACCAGTGTTACAAATTGTAGTAATTTCATTCTCACTCCAAAACAAGAAATCTCAGAGACCATGTTCCATTGGAAAAAAACATTTGTTTTAACGAGCTCTACAGTGCTCTCAATCAACATTACACCAATTGGAAGATCGTATATTTAGTTACATCATGCTGTCTTGGAATGAATCTGATATGGCGATAGACACATTTCGTTGAATAGAGTGATCAGTATCAGTTACAACAGTTCAAAATCTAACAACATTTGTAAAAGCGCGTAGTTACACAGACCTGCAAGAAGTGGGCTGAAATTTGACAACTCATCCGGCTGACGGCGGTCCACTCCAGGCCAGACGGCGGGTGGTTTCGACTCTTGAGATTGCTTCGACGTTGGATACTCTTCTTCGATACTGTGATTTCTGCAATCGTTTTCCGAGGGCGTATAGCAAGCATATCAGCATCTCGATCGAGAGCCTCTGATTAATGTTTGCTTATTGGTTGAAGTTCATAACAGAATGAAAATGTGTGCTAAACAGATTTTTATCTACTCAAGGCCTTTAGTAATCACTTTGCAGGTTTCGGCTGCATCGTCGGAAGCTATAATTATAGGGATTACTAGTGTCATTAAAGCCGCCCGCTATTCACTAAACAATCTTGTACAACGCCAACACGACATATGTTTACGTTTATTTTGAGAGTTAAGTTGCCTAAGCCAAGCATTTGTTTTTTCTAACTGGATGAACTAGTGTGAATTAATCATCGTATCGTTTATTTAATAGACGCCCACCATAATTTTGTGTCGAACCGATGGCGTACCATAAAGCCTAGTGTCATTGGGTAAATTAAACTCTATGTTGAATTGGTGGGGACTATGTCTGTGCCAATATCGAAATCTTGCCCATAAACGCATTCATATATGGAATGCTAGTATTTTATTTTATTGGGACTAATTCTCATTCAAAGCTGAATATCCTCGGAATACAATTTGTCCAAATCAAACCAGCTTCAAAGACATGTGTATTGTTTAGGTGAAAAGTGTTTGACGAGTTAGAATGATCTAGTTAAGCTTAGTGCACCCGTGACACCGAATTTTTCAGCTAAATCATCTTTTTTACGCAAAAAGCCGTACCAACTGTTTCATTCAAAGTATTGCACATCGCTAGCTATACAGCCTCCCGTAAGGCAAATTTAGGATACATTATTAATTAAACTTAAGTTTAGTTATGGTTTTCTCGCCTGAGAAAATTTCCATCTTTCCTTGGCAAACGAATTATCGAACCAAATTCCGATATCTTCGTAAGAAAAAAAAAGCGCCTGCTCAGCCAGAGCGTGTGCCATCGATGCAAAGAGAGGGTAATCGGATGGAGCCAAGTCTGGTGAGTACGGCGGGTAAGAAAATGCTTCGCGTCCGAGCCTGCTTATGGTGTCGTTCACCGCTCTCGAGTGAGATGAGGCATTGCCATTGATTAGGAATGTCTTGTGCTGTCTTTGTCGCTAGTCTAGTAGCTTTTCGAGCAGGACTGGGCTCAAATTGATAATTTGCTGTTGGCAACGAGCAGTAACGGTTTAACCGGGTTCCAGCAGTTCATAGAAGATCACGCGTTTCTGGTCCCACCAAACACAGAGCATAGTCTTGTTTCCAAAACGATTTGGTCGTGCAGTCGATGGGACTGGAGGACCGGGTTTCGGCCAAACTTTTGTTACGCCTAGGATTCTCGAAATAGATCCACCATTCATCTCTGGTCACAGTCCCGCAAAAAATTATTTATTTTTGTGCCAGGAGAGCAGAATTTCACATGTGGTTTTCTGGTTCTCTTGTTTTCGCCCACATATATGTATCCTCCTTAAGATAATTCTCCTACCTGCGGCATCTTTGACATAGACGAATAATTACGCACTCTTTTAAAAACGCAAGTTTTAAATCGTTAGGTCCTGTTTGTCAAGACGAGCGTTGGCGGAAACTTTTGCATGCCTTCCACCAATTTTCTGCTTCATGCAGTTTTTGACCGACGTGAGCATGTACGTGACTAAACCTTTTAGCATGTCCTTTTGGGTATGCCTCGTCTGGTCTCGGCTCATGTGCAAATACACCTGGAAATAGCCTTGACCCGTTAAAACCTGGGTCAGGTGGTATGTGAGACCGTCCCCGGGACGATTCATCCATCGGCGGATGTTCGAAATAAAGTGGAATTCCTTTACGAGGGCTCCAGGTGACCCGTCCGGGATGCTATCCCAGTCCCTTTGCTACCGATTGAGTGCCACTTTGCATTCTTCTACGAGCTCCCTAGCTGGGTTAGCCCACAGGCGTCGGCGTTCGGCTGCCTTTAGGTCCCAGGGCGTTCCTGTCAGAACGAGCAAGACCAACGTGCTGATGGTGCAACACCGCCGAGTGATAGGTAGGGGCGGCCCGATCCGCTGAACCTTCGTCAGGATATTCATCGTAGCGTGTGTCCATTGTAGGCAACAATGCAAACGGGCGGAGACGTGCTCGATGTCAGGTGTTTTTGTGTTTCCTTAAGGACACACTAGCAGGCCATGTTTCTTCTCCGAAGGGAAGACAGTCACCGAAGACGCAAAAATTAACTGTCAAAAAGGCGGCAAAATACCTGTCGGTTTGCCCACGATTTAGATGATGTCTCTACTAAACTATCTCCCTGTGTTTATAACGTATCAGAAGCGTGTTAGGTGAGCTGAAGCGCGCTGGATTGGTGCAGCATTTCACTTGATACACGCTAAGAAAACTCAGCAGCAACCTCTTTGACGCACCAAGTTCTATCCACGCAATTTACACTGTGTTTTCTTACATCGACGTAATCGTAAACAGGAACAGGTAGTATTGTTTTGGTAATACTGACGCATATAGTATTTTAAAACTTAGCTGACAAAATTAAATTAGATGTATGTAACTCTTGTTGCTATAACATTGCTGCTGTTGTCATGTGGTTATTATGAACAGGTGGTGTCTATTTATAACACAACTGATCGTCAGGAGGTTAAAAGAGAGACGTTTTCATTGTTTGTGTTGCTGTTGTAAGCAGAAATTGAGCCTGCTAAAAATAATTACCTATAATTCACAATCCTGGCTTCCTTGATCATAACTAGGAAAAAATGTCAAGAGCGCATGTTTATACACAATATATCTTTACTATGTCGGTGATGTTGCATGTATCAGTGCAAAATCGTACACGGGGTTTGGCTTTATGAAAATTAAGTCATGCTACGAAGAAAATACAATCATGTTATTAATAAAATAAGTATAAGACCGCCTTTCTCCTTTCCATACAGAAATAGAGTCGTATGCTATGCGCTGGTGGCGGAGCAAAACGGCAATTTTAAAGTATCATTCATATAACTGTATAAGCCAGTTTTACTGTGCGATATCTGCAGGCATATGCTTGTACATCACTTTCTAACATTAAATCCGGATGTTCGTGTGCAAGCGATCCTGTTGCATTCACCATATTTATGAAACATGCATTTGCGTTTCTTGGCCTTGGGGTATCACCTTCTCGCGACGCCTAAAGCGGGTGAAACTTTGGTGGACTGCCTGAACGTGCCCGATATGCGTCCATGCGTTACCTGGTATCTAATGAAAGCCTATCTAAAGAAGAATGTAAAGAAACACAACCATAGCCAACGAGCTAATGCGCCTAGGAAATCTCAGCAAAGACCAGCTATTGTTGTCGCTTCTCGGGTCAGACGGATAAATCTCTATGAAATATGATTTTTTCGTATAGTTATTTCGTTTTCCAAAAACAACAACAATTTACAAGATTGCGATTAAGTACGCCACTGCAGAAGAAGAAGAAACACAATTCTTGCAATACGTACTTCAACAGGACGGTGCACCGGCCCATTCTATCTGTTTAGTGCAATGGTGGCCGATATGCTCCTCATATGCTCACATTCTGGGATAAGTACTCATAGCCGCCTAGCAGTCCAGATTAAAATTTTCCAGATTACTATGTTTGGCACGTTATTAAGGAGAAGTACAACACATCTCCGCAGAAAAAAACATAGATTAGCTCACTGGCTCCATTCAGCAGGTATGTCACGAGGTGTTGATTGCTTTCTTATCTAGTCGAGAGGAAGCTCGAGACTTTGCTCTCGAAGGTAGTTTGTCTTAAACGATTTATCTCTCCGTACCCAAATCCTGCCTCAACCACTTCATAATATCGGAAACTCATAAAAGCAACAACCAAGGAGCCGCGGGGAGGGGAGACGGTTTAGGTAGTTGGTTATCATCGCCTATTGCCCTAACCATCCGATCATCCTGAGGGTTCCAACCCTCTGGGTCCAAAACAGAGGGGTCTTATTAGCGGCGAACTTCAGACTTGGTCACCGACATGGTTATTCGCCGTCTGAACTGCCGCTGCTCTCAAGTGTTAACATAGCCATGATTGCCTTCTCTGTCGCCCGCCGCACATGTTCAATACCACGGAGTCTCCTATCGAGGGAGACCCCGAGATAGCTAACGGGTGCGATCTCCTGATCTTCTAAGGTGAAAAACGCGGCTCTGTGCGGAGTCTTGTGGCACCCCTGCATTCAAATTAAAACGAATTCCCTGGAATTGGAAAAAAAAAAAACTGACCTAAGCAGGGTGGCAAGGTGAGAGGCCTAGTTGTCTATGAGGAGACTCATGGAGAAGTTCAGCCTGCGTTTGGATTTGCTTATAGCACCGATATTTAAGTGTCCCTTAAGGATCCTATGCCGAGTGTCTGACAACAGGCCGTTTCCCTCCGAAAAGACTCAGAGGCGTGGCTGCGCGATGGACTCCAATGCTTTGGCCGGGAAGCCGAGTAAGCAGACAGGGCGGTAGAAGCCAGGCCCTTAGGTGTGAGGTCCAGGTCTGCGGCTCTCCATGCAGCAAGGCTGCACCCCGACTTATGCATCCCCGTCGGGATTTCCTTTATTAGCAGCGTAACCGCAGAGCTCGGAACATCGTCTGGGTCTTTCTCTGTTTAAGGCGTGCAGCAGCCGCTTCCTGCACCATCCGGATTTCCTCTTCTTCTTCGTCTGGGGCCTCCAGATAGGAGCATAGCCCAAGTGTAGGTGATGGGCGAAGAGCACTTCAATTACTTTCCGCGCTTCTTTCGGCCTAATCTCTACCCTGCACTTGAACGGGAGAACTTTCTAACCACCTTGTATGAGAAACTCCAGGGGCCATCCTCCAACTCTTTAAGAAAAGCCTTTCAGAAGCGTTCCTTACTTCTTAAGATTTCCCTCCAAAGAGATCCCGCAGGCTCTTGTACCCAGCTACGTAGTGTCAATTTAACTATAAGTACAACAATTGCAGGCACATACCTGATAAAACCCCCTTCTGTACAGACAAAAATTGAGCCTTTAAAGCTAATTCTTTTTTTGTCTCAATGTTTTGCAGTCTGCACCATGTATGTTCTGGTCAAGCACATAACCAGTTATATGTCCGCAACTAATCTATTTGGCATATTCCAGCACGGGCTTGTGCCTCGACGCTCTCCGTGTACGCAGTTATCTGAAAGGACAAACGATTGGGAATTGTCAAATGCCAACAAGAAGATACTCTGATTTTGGTGCTTTTGATACGATCGATTGCAAATCGATCGATCGTTGTTAACAATGCGAAGACGTTTTAGGTCCATCCGCAACTCGTGAACGCTTACCGCTTTTTTGGCACAATCTGTCGTTTCGAGTGAAATGCGGGGAAGCAATCAACCCTTAGTGAGACACAACTTGCACCGTCTAGCGTGCCACAGGGGACGCTGTACGTTGACTACCTAAAAACGTACACTTTCTCAGCGCATACTGCGTTCTAGCATCCGCTGCCGATGGTAACAGCCGCTAGTGCAGTGACAATAAAATGTAGCTGTCCGTCCCGAAATATCTCATTCTGAAACATGGCTCTCCCCATCTAGATTGTCACCTCAACGGGTTAGCACTGCTTACAGCAAACGGTTTGCGTATATATATTCATCTGTATAAATTGATATCAAAGTCTCGATAACATTTTCGAGAATTTTATATTGAACACCCCTCTGGAGTCCATATTTGTGCATAGGTAGGTAAAATTGAAAATGTTTAGAGAGTTCCTAAAAAGGCTCTGTAAAATATGTGATCGAGTCGTATACTGTTTATCCTCTGTTGCTGTCAAAAAGACTAAACTGCTAAAAAACCTGTCCGGACATTTGCCATAGGTCAGAGGGCGAGGTCATGCTGTAGCCCGGAGGGACTCTCCAGCGTAGACACCAGGGCCGCCCTTGCGTGTACACCTACTCGTCTAGAGCGGGAGGATGTTTTTCGCGCAGGGCCGTAAGGATCTCTATGTGTCGGCCAAAAATGAACTTGTAGTGATAATGATTCGCGCTGCTCGGGAAACGTCACCCTCGCTTAGCTTGGAGGTGGCTTTCCGACTGGCGTTGGCTTCGTACACAATGACCGGCGGTATAGCATCTGGAGTAAGCCGGGCCTGTCAGACGTCGTTCAATTAGATGAAGTCCCGGTATCGACACAGACAGGCAGGCCATGACTTCCTTCTTGAATCTCTACAACTGAGGCAACGCGCTTGGCACCTTGTCCAGGCTTTGACCTAGGACTGATGTAGTTTGTCGTCACGTTGACTGGATGATCATTGTTTAAAACCCATTGTGATTTAAATAAATATATGCTAATGTTATATATACAGTCACTGAAAAAAAATATAGGGCTACCCATGTTTGCCACATTTCACGCATTTATTATAACTGATTGTGTTAAGATCATAATGATACATGCTCACAGAGTAACAGCGGATACTTTTATCGACATTTGGAGTATCGGGTTACCTTAAAACACGAGATTTCGACATTTGGCACAGCTACGGTGCGAAAAAATTATAAAGTCACCACCAAGATGCATGTCTTAGCGAGTGAATTGAGTGGAATAACAACGTTTGGGCTCATTTCACGGCACCTAACAACTATACTTAATATTTAGTGAACTTCCCATTACGTCGGATAACTTCAAAAATGCGGTTTGGTATAGTGTTGAACAAATTTTGGATGACGTCCTGCAAGAGCTCGTCTCAAGCCTTCACAATTGCTTTTTTTAGTTCTACCTGGTTCGAAAATTGTTTTTCGTCGGTGTAAACCTTTCGGGCGAGCCAGCCCCATACATTCTCGATAATATTAAGATCAGGTGAGACTGCAGGCCAGCGTAGGACCTTAATGTGGCGCTGTTCGAACCAGCTTTCGATCAACTTAGCAGTGTGAATCGGGGCATTATTGTGTTGAAAATCAAAGTCGGGTCCTCCCATCAGCTCAAAATGTGCGGATTGCTCTTCTAGTAGATCCCTATAGCGCGTCGAATTAACACAACCGTCTAAAAACACAATCGGCGACCTTGTACCCGACAGCGGCCCAGATCATCACCGAACCGCCACCTGAGTGCCGTTTTGACAAAAATCGTTCTTCCTTGCGCACATCGTGGAAATAATAGTTAAATCCATCCGGTCCATCACAATTGAACTTTTTTTCATCCGAAAAGAGCACTCGGTGTCATTCAGTGTTCATGACATCGTAACATGGGCAAAGTCGAGACGAGCTTTCTGATGCTCAGCGGTCAATCGTGGTTTTCTCTTAAGTTTTTTCTCGTGAGCCAAAGTGTCTTCCTGAGGAGGTTTTGCACATTTCGCACGTTCGTTTGCACACCGGCCGCCGCCGCAATTGCCTTTGCCGAGAGCGCAGAGTTCGAGGCTATATTCAAAATTGCGCGCTTGTTTCGTTCCGAAATGGCATTTGGACGCCCCGGACTCTTTTTTACGCCGTAGTTTTCACCCAAATTCACGAAGTTGTTCACTACTTGGCGAGAACGCCCCAATCGACGGGAAATTTCCCGATTAGAGAGGCCGACATCCTTATAAGCCTTGATTTGGGTCTTTTCGTCACTGGTGAGACGCCGACCCAAACCCATCGTTTCAGCACAGAAAAAAATCTGGTAGGAGATCTGCTTTCGTTTCCGTCGAGCCGTGAAATAAGCCCAAACGTTGTTATTCCACTCAATTCACTCGCTAAGACATGCATCTTGGTGGTGACTTTATAATTTTTTCGCAGCGTAGCTGTGCCAAATGTCGAAATCTCGTGTTTTAAGTTAACCCGATACTCCAAATGTCGATAAAAGTATCCGCTGTTACTCTGTGAGCATGTATCATTATGATCTTTACACAATCGGTTATAATAAATGCGTGAAATGTGGCAAACATGGGTGTTCAGTGACTGTATATATATATATATATATAGGATAACACAGTGTAGTACCGGACAGTGTGTGGCATAGCATAATAGTTAAAGCAGTTGTAATATGATTAACAGATTAGTATACATTAAGTACAGGTGCAAGAAACCCATTGCCACCCTTCCTCCTCTACCGTGCTATTTATGGTCTAGACATTGATAATGGACTAGAAAGAGTAGAAAGAGTAGGGAAACCAGCCAACCATGGACATACGGATCCGTACGACCATGGCCTGTACGGATCGGGTTAGACCCCTTCCCCCCTTTCATAGAAGAGATCTAATAAAAACTCAGGAAACTTCGCGGCCAACGGAAGCACAGACGGAAGTGAGCAAGGGCGGTCTAAACACTGGTTTAGTGGCTACGAGTAGCATCCTTAAGGACCAGGGACGGCAATAGCAGGCAGTAGAGCGGACGTTTCAAAGCACCCCAGAGCAGTCCGAAAAGAAAGGTAATGAAAACTTGAAAAAGGCACAGGAAACCGCGCACATGCTTGATGCTTTCATGATGTCGCACTTTTTAAAAGTGCCTCCTAACTGGAAGCTAATCGTGAAGCATACTGACCCTAAAACTTTATGCAGAAGTTGTCGGAGAAGCTTCACTTAGCGGCTAGGGGACTCCACAAATAAGTCAGTCCTTGATTGGACAACACAGTGGTTGTCAAACCGCAAGGTGATTTATACACCGACAAGATTACGCACCTAAAAATGAAGATCTTACCGGATTTTTAATGCAGATTGAGGGGGAAGCTAACTGAAATGGGGCTGAAAATGATATAGAGAAAGGCCGACTAAAAAACGGCGGAAAAAACGAACCTGGTCGTAGTAACCTGGCCTGTTGTTAGAGCCAAACGAGGCTCTGGCAGAATTAACCTCTGAAACAAATATATATATAAACTCTCTGAGAGCCAGATTTTACTTGTCCTGGGGCAGATTTTAGGCACTAATCTCTGAGGTCAAGAGGCCACTAAACATGCTCGGTGCGATTTGCTGCTGGACTCTTCTCTGACACGAAGATAAATAGCGTGGATACCAAAATCAATCGTCAGAACGATGGCTGACTTTTCCACGTACACAAGATGCCCCCGTTATAGAAGAAACACAATTTCTAACATACATACACGTTTACTACGTCCAGTACTACGTTCAGTGAAGCAGACGTATCACACTCGTTTCCGAAAAGTAAAACGGTGAAAAAGTATATGTGCGCTTTCTACAGATTGCGTTGAAAGGGTGAAGAGTGGCTGGCAAAGCATGTAAGCATATTCTTTGATAGGGATTCATGACAGACAAAGTGCTTCGATTCCGAAATACCATTTGATTCACCGTTGGATTACTATGCAAAGGGCGTGTTTGAGCGAGGGTTACTATGCATGGGGCGTGGTTGAGCGACTAACAGATATCGCATTACAATATCGATTCACCCACTGTTTCTCTTGAACACACATTCGCCAAAAGCAATGAGTATATTTGCCAAGAGCTTGTTAACGGTTTGAGCCCTGATCAATGAGGCGGTGATGCGAGTGAACGAAAATTATATTGAATAAACACGCGTGTGTCTCTACCTACATATGCTGCGTATGTCAGGAAACGCAGGATACAAACTTTAGGGGTCGTTGAGCTTGTTCAAGTAAGCATTTCTCCATAGATTGGGGCGAAATCGAATTACGAGTAGGTGCAATACCGATTTGGCTGAATGTTTTTTTTTCGATAAAGACACTAAAGATAGCAAGATGTCCGGAAAAACTGCTTTTTCGTCAAGAAAGTTAGCGTTGACTAGCGGCAATGAAATAATCGTATTACTTGTTTGCAAGAAAAAAAACATTTCATGTAGACTGTTTTAGTATGAAATGGATGACAGTTGATTAAAGGGCGAAACTCTAACGGTGAACATGTTGTTCTGTCTTATCAACAGCTTTTTATCAATAGCTAAAGTTGCGTCTTGTTTTACTAAGCGTATTATTCGTGATTTGCGGACTACTTGCATCATTTTATTATGTCTGTCATCTGCTCAAACCAGCGATCCGCACCAGTCTAGAAATCCGCACATTTTATTGCAATCAGAAAAACTTCATCGCATGTTTCATCCAAATATGCTAAGCTTCTGCCAAACAGTTGTAACAGCAGTAAATATTCTGGCAACCAGATCCTTAATCGAATTAACCGATGTCTAGGCCAACGATTTTTTTTGAAATCACATTGTCGAGCAAAGCGTCCCCTGATTGTTCTGGTAAGGTGATAAATACATTTCCTTCTGATAAATGTAGTATAAGTACCTTATTTAAACGTTCTAAAATATATACAGGTAGGGTAGTCGATTACTACACAAGCCCAAACTGATTTTCCTGTATGTTATTACCATATAGGAAATTCGTGTTTATTTTATTGAGTCTCGCTTAGGTATATACTTTGCTCAATGGAAATTGTTGGGTTTGGTTTTAACAGGCGGTTTATATATACGATATAGGCGCATTTTTCAAGCGCGATGCATATCCATACTTCGAACTATTGTATTCTTGTAGATTCTGTCTAATATGTATTGTAGTGCTAAACACTATGTTGTAGCAGAACAACAAACCCTTATAATAATTACGTAAGCTACCGCAAGGTTTTTTGGCCGTGGCTTTGGCTAGAATAAGTCAGTTCTCCCTTGACCTTAGGTCATGTGGTAATAGAACCCTTCTGTCAACATTCCCTAAACTCATCAACACTTTTCTCAATGCAACGTAACAAAAACGTTTTTGCTACTTAACCAAAATAGCGTTTTTATAAATTGCGTAATATCGTTAGTCTTGATTTAGGAAACTACGCAATGCCTTATGTATCACAGTAAAATATGACATTGTTTTGACGCCGGGTACTTCACAGCGGCCAAGAGTCGATATATACAAAAAGCTATTTTTAACTAGAGGGTGCGTAAGCTTTTTTAAGCGTAAGCGATGACGACGACGAAGATGATAATGACCGAGCAAGATGGCTTAGTGGCAAAGCCTTTGCCTTGCATTCGGAAGGCCTGGGTTCGAGACCCAGACCGGCCACTCTTAAATTGCTTTGCATGGTTTCCAATTTAGACAACGTAAATGCCGGAGTGTATTAGCCATTAGCCACGACATGAACAAAACGTACACGGGCATAAGCCTTACGGAAAAACGTTTAAAAAATGACGATAAAGGCCGATAGTGATGATGGTGGGATAGATGATAAAAGACGATGATGGCACCCTTTGAGGATCGTAACAAAAAGGTAAAGCGCTGTCAAGTTGGCCGCCATGACGTTCATGACGTTTATCATTCACCAAAATCCGATGTTTCCGTGTTCAGAGATTCACACATTCACTCGTATTTCATGTAGTGTTCGACAATCAGACTTTAACGTTCTTTCTGCATTCTTCCCGTCTCGTGTTGTTGTTGTTGTTGCTGTCGTTGTTATCCCTCCTCCCGTTCTTCCAGAGGCAGATCAGCATTCTCCGCAAGCGATGCGGTTAGCAACAGTCTTCAGCCATCACTTCATTTGCGGTTAACACTTGCTGGATTTATTTCTCTCTCTCTATATATATATATTTTTAAAATTATAGTTACAGCTTTATTTGCTTATATATATATATATATATATATATATATATATATATATATAATATACCGCTCTGGGACTGCTTCGGCTTGTGTCTCACAGTGTAGTGGAAAACGCAACAAACCAAGATGGCGATGCGTCGACAACAGAGGGCACCACTGGCACTAACTTCTGGCGCAGTCGTCTCGCTGGTTAGGTGCGCGCGAAGGCGCTTTCAGGTGGCAAGACTCACCAACAACAGTGGCAAGGCTCCCTAGATGTCTAGCAACAAGAAGCACCCACAACCAGCCACAAGGGATCACTTCTGCTGCTGCTGTGGCGGTGAGGTAGAGGAGAAGCGTAAGCTGCCACACCTGCCGCCAATTCGCTCTTACCGAAGTCGCCAAAGCCAAAAAAGCTGTTGTTTTTGTTGTTGATGGTGTTGTTGTTGTAGATTTTGTAGATGTTGTTACAGTTGTTGTTGTTGGTGTTGTTACTGTTGTTTCTGCTGCTGCTATTGTAGATGCTGTTGTTGTTGGTGTTGTTGAAGTTGCTGTAGTTATTGCAGGTGCTGCTGAGGCTTCTGCAGAAGCCAATGTAAGCAACAGCTGCAGCAGCAGCTGCAGATGCTGGCAATAGCTGAAGCCTTACTAGGGGGGGTGGTACGCCGCTGTCCGGCTGTGCAGCTGGACAGCGACGTTTCCAGTGAAGTCGGTGAAGTCGCGCCACACGAAGTGCGTCGTCGATTGAAGTCAGATCAACTGACTGACCGATTGACGGGTCGCCGATTGGAGCTTTATTCTCCGGTTGTTCGCCGGCCGGTGGACTAGAACTGGACTAGAACACGTCCGCCCTACCACTATTACACTACTACTACTACTATTTCCATTAATTCAACCACCAACCACTACAACTACAGCTATTTTTTTCTGCTGCCGCGCTCTTGTCTCGTGTTGCCTTCAGATCCCGGTGACGGCTGAGCGGGAAAGCACGCGACTGAGCGAACCGAAAAGAGTGGGTGAGAGAGAGATATATAGATAGTTAGACCGATAGATAGATAGATATGGAGATGGGAAGGGACATCAAGTGAGAGAGAGAAAAGCGAAAAAAAAAAAAAATATATATATATATATATATATATATATAGATAGGGGAGAAATAGAGGGGAAAGGGAGAAAGAACACAAAAACTTCAGCTGCTGCTGCTGCTACTGACGACGAAGGCAGCGAAGGCAAGTGGAAGGCAAGAGCGGTGGCGGCCAACGAAGTAGTGAGGATCATCATGGTTGTGTTCTCCTTCTTCTTCTTCTTCGTCGTGGTCGTCGTCGTTGTTGCTGTTATTGTTGTTGCTGTTGTTGTTGTGAGGGCCCTGTGAGGAAGTGAGGAACGAAGTCGCCGTCGACGGCGATGACGACGACGACGTCGACGCATGCATGGATGGATAGACCGGCCGACGTCGGGCCACTGAGCAACGCCGAACGGCTACCATAACACAGCAGCAGAAGCAGTAGTATTAGCAGCCCCAACAGCCCTAGCAGCAACAGCGACAGCAACAACAGCAATAGCCGCCGCAGCAGCAGCAGAATACAGCACAGCTGAGCTGTTGGTTGAGCTGAGCAGGGCTGACTACAAGCAGACAAGAGGCCGAAAGGCAGAAAGGCGCTCGCTAGCAAGGCGAACGCAGGCAGAAGCAGGCCGGTCGTGGTGGTGGTGGCAGTGTCACTGATTGTGGTGGCAGGGGCACTGATAGTTGTGGCCCTGGTGGTAGTGGAAGAGGTGGTGTTGGTGGTGGCAGAGGTGGTGGTGACAGAATCGCTGTAGATACAGCCATTGCGCATTGCGCTCGTCTCGCTGGTGCAGAAACGGCGGGCGGTCATCAACAACAACAGCAGCAATAATCGCATCAGCAATAATCGCAACAGCAATAGCAACAACAGCAGCAGCATCAGCTCAAGTAGCTTTGGCTAGTAGCATGCTGCCAAAGTCAAGTGAAGCTGAAGTGGTGTTCACCATCACCAGCTGAGTGGTGAACTGAGCCGGACTACCACCCCAATACGACAGGATCGACGGACGGGCGAACGGTCGGACGGACGGACGGATCTAACGAAACAGATTCTGAACGACAACTATTCGAAACAGCGATTTTGTGACACTGATCGCAGCAAGCTCAACTACAACAATAACAACAGGAACTACAATAATAAGAGCAACAACGACAACAACAACAGAAGCGACAAGGACAACGAGAACAACAAGGGTGCAGCAATAGTTCCAGAGGCGCACAATACAATTAACAACATTGACAACGACGACGACCACAGCAACAACAACAACAACAACAACAATAGCAGCAACAACAACCACAACACCCAAGTAGCTGGGTGTTGGGTGTTGTCCACTTACCAGTGACAGCAGCCGTCATTGATGGCAACAGTGTTCATCGAATGGATTCCTTCATCCATTATTGAGTCGATGTCATGGAAGTACAATTAGTAGTAGAAGTACTTCGAATGGTGGTAATTCATCGCCGGCTGTGACACACTCGGCCCCTTAAGACGTGTGATTTTGTCCGGCCCGTCGTTGTTTTTCTGTTCAGGGCGGGTGGTGGGTCAGTTCATATTGTTGTTGTTGTTGTTATCGTTATCGAATGTTGTGTTTAGGTGCTTTTGTATCTCGGAGTGTTTCTGTGTATGTGCGTGTATGTATCTAGGGTGAGTGGTGAAGTTCGTCGGGAGGGGGAGACTCGCCCTATGTCGTACGTATTGCAGGTACGAAACAGCCGACGGTGCCAGCAAGTGTTTGTTGTGTTTGTTGTGGACGTGTTTGTTGTTTACGGTGTTTACGTGCCTTCATGCGTATCATCATTGTGATCGTCATCGTCATCAGTCAGTTCGTGCACTGTGTAACGCCCTAGTATGAGGGAGTAAGTGAGTGGAGCCACAGGAGAGACACGCAGGTGACGTGCCTACCGATATTTACCCTATCTTTCACCCATACACGCGTCCACATCCAGGATAACAACGTCTGTGTGCGCGTACGCTAGGATACTGCGAGTTAGTTGGGGTTGACTTTTCGTCGTTGGTGAAAGGAGATCTGTCGATCTTCAGCAACCGCCAAGAAGTCAGTTGAAGACGATGCCGCTGCCTCCTTCGTAGCACCAGCCGGACAGAGATTCACGTCACCTCAACGAGAAACAACAGCACATTGCAGAAATAGCAAGGGTCTCTTTGAAATATACTTATCAACAATCAACACACCATTTTTGGAAACGTTGCGATAGGCCACTGGCCAATGATTGCGCGAGTGACAAACGCTACCAAGCTACTTGTTGGCCTGTAGTTTGAGTGTCGGCCCTCTACACGTGACTGAATAAGTTCATTAATGGATTAATATCATATATCGCTGCGGTGAGACCACGCACCACTAAGTGGATCAACGATATTTTCGAACGACAATCTTCAACAACGAGCTTTCACGCCGAGTGCATCAACGGGGCACTCGATCGAGAACTTGCCATACATCATACTAGCATAGAGAGAGGTCCTAGGTTGTTCCTCGAGGAAGGCCCACCCTCCTTGCCGCTGCAGGTGTCGTTGCAGGGGCTGGTGCTGTTCTTGCTGCTATCGCCGAAATGGCAGGGCCCGATCTAAAGTGTTTGCGATGCCGAACGACAGTCTATCCCGTCGACAAGGTGGGCCCGCTCAAGGATTTCACCTTCTTCCACCAGGGCTGCTTCAAGTGCAAGGTGTGCGGCACGAAGCTGACGCTGAAGACGTACTTCAACAACCTGCAGGACCAGGACGACCAAGAGGTGTACTGTCAGAACCATGCGCCTAAGCAGGGTCCGGGCACGCTCGACGGCACCGCGGTCGGCATCAAGGCGGCCCTGTCGGTGCCGAAGACGCACCACCTCGTCAACGAGCAGATCCGCGGCCTTAGCTATTCGCCGGCGTGTCAGGACCACATCGATTCGTTCAAGCGCGGCGGCAACGGCCACATGGGCGACTTCAAGCACGGCGTCAAGAATCACGGCCGTTTCGACGCGTCGGCGCTGCACATTACGCACGCGCTTCAGGCCGCCCGTCTCGCGTCGTCGAACTACTACAACGAAAATGCACGCCCTCTCGGAGTCAATGTCGTGAGTACCAGCCGGCCACATGCACTGTATAATGACACCTATATTGCTCTGTCGTGGGCTAAAGGCTAGCTTAGTCTAGTTTAAATACATGGATAGATAGATATATATTGATTTAGATCGACTTTGTCGAGCCCGGTGGCGTGGTGGGTGCATGCGTCTGCGCCTCGCGACCGGAGGAGACACTAGATAGGTGCGCGGGTTCGAGCCCCACCGTTGCACCGATTTGCATTTATGGGGCATGTCCGTCTATGAAGCAATGCAAAAAGCAGTCCCATGGACGTTAAATCTTGGCTGAGAGTCAGCCCCGAAAGGATTTTCTTGTAGATCGACTTTGAGATTCGATACCCGGTCGTCGTCATACGTTGATGCTTGCATTAAATCGGTTATTCGTCAAACAAACGGCCGTGTTCTGTACACAACGATATGTGCCATTCAAGCGAGTGAGCTTAGCTCTTTGCCCGGACGAGGGAGTCCTCGCCGTCGGCCTGTCAAGCAGGAGGTTCGAGTTCTGCTGTTACAAGCAGTTGTTTTGGCGTATAGATGTTGTTCTGTGAATGTTTGTACGGGGATGAAAATGTGTGAAACTGTGCGTATTTGAACACAGTGTTTCTTTTATGAAGGCTATACTTCTGCACGGGAAGTCGTAGATATTAGTCCGTGCATATATAAATATACATATATATATATTATATATATATATATATATATATATATATATATTACTACTTTCACGTTTACGGTGCAATGCAGTTATAATTAGAAACCTGCGGAAGAATACATGGGTTCTATGCGATGTGTAGTAGTATTATAGTCATCACAATACTATATAACTATACTACTGCAAATTGTCGTTCTCTTAGTTGCAGCGCAAATACTGCTAAACCGATTATACTATATGTGCCATACACTATTGTTTTACTTCCAAAGTCAAGCATGGTGCATTTTATTATTATGATTTAATACCACCCAGGTTGGGTAAAATTATAAACATATACAACAGACACAGCTAGTGCTTCCTTGATGCATTTTATTAAATACATTAGTACGTATATACAATCACATATATGACTACAAATCGCCAAAAACATACTAGGAAATAAGGATATATATATATATATATATATATATATCTTGGACAGAATATATATAAATATCCACCACATAATGGAGAGGACGTTATCGTAGTGTCGATCTAGACCTACCTGTTTTAAACGGCCAGTATTTAATACGTACCTAATCCATAGCTGAGTTATAGGCATGTTTGGCAGGATATCCATTACGAGCGTGAGAGCCCCTGGAGGACGGCAGCGCACGTAACAGCCGCAAAGGTTTAAATCATTCCAATTTTTTTCGAGTCTGAAAGAAAGCCGCATAGACAGCTTGTATTTGCAAAAAAAGAGTTCGCATTAATTGATTCCTTAAAGTATCTCTCACGAGCAGCATGCATACACTGTGCCTTAGGCATATTAGCAGTAATAACAATATTATTGGAGGAAATTACGCGGATTTCGACGCGAGGTACAGTTTTTTTCTGAGATGATGCGATGAAATTCTAGCAAAAGCTTAATAATAATGCGAGTAGCGTAGAACCACGCGCAATACTCGATAAACTTAATTTGATTCATTAGTATTTTAATGTATATTATTATACAATTTTTATCATCACAACCACTTCTATTATAAATGATATTATAATTAACCATTATTGCCTTTCAATTTAGAAGTTCGACAGTGGTTCCTGTCTGCGTGAACCGACGTCAGTTAAAAAAAGAAACGATTTTCTTTGCCCGTCGGACACGTAAGCAAGTTGGGTCGCAGTAATCCTTCCATTTGTCCCCGCGTTAAAAAAAATAAATATATTTATATATATATACATACATATAGGTAATACGAGGCATTTCAATCGGGGTCAAATGGCTTGACATGTACTACCCCTCTATTGGCCTCTCGGTGTGTCTGTCGACGCAAGAAGCAATCGACGACCAACATGATTAAGACCGGTCGACCGTGAGGGGTGAGTGGGGTGAGGGGGTATTTTGGAGCCGTGTGCTCACATCCCCTCATCGACGACCGTGATTCGACCGATGAGTCCTAAGTAGTCGATTGGTAACGAATCAGACAGACCGGTTTACAGAAGAGGAAGAAGAAGATGGGGGAACAAGGAGACTGCCGACTACGGCCACAACAACAACAACAACAACAACGATAACAGTACAATAACAACAACAAAAACGAATGCAACAACAACAACAATAACAACGGCGCAACAACAACGAAGACGACGACGACGTCGCCGAAGAAAAGCCGATATGGCGATCATTCACAAATTCACTAGCTAGCTGAAGAAGCGACGATCAGTTCGCGCCATGTTACCCCACCACCAGCCCTGCTGACCCTGAATCGTAATGCCTCAGGAATGCTTCAGCTGTTCGCCAGTTGTTGGTTGAAGGTGCCGTCGGCGTCGTGATCCGCGGGTGAACTTTGTCCGTTTATTTATGTATGTCTCTGTATATATATTATATATATATATATATATATATATATATATATATATGTGTGTGAGTATATGCGTGTCTGTTATCTGCAGAGGGTCACCTTTTTGGTTAGCCAAAACGTCGTGGTATACTATTGCGTTGGTTGCAGTTCGATTTCTCCGGGTCGGCTGCTTGGGACTACAGCTGTAAGGAGAGGTAACGATGTTGTCTCGACAACGACGCGAACCACGTCGACAACCACAACGGCAACAGGGACAGCAACATCAACAACAACCACAGCACAACAACAACATCAACAGCAACCACAGCACAACAACAACATCAACAACAACCACAGCACAACAACAACCACAGCACAACAACAACATCAACAACAACCACAGCACAACAACAACAACATCAGGACGCTGGACGAAGTACAAGCGAGAGATACTTAGTGGTCGCTTGCTGCTATCTCTGTTTTTTTTCCGGTCTTAGCTGTCTTTGTGCGCAAATTGAAACGCGGGTTGGGTGGATGGCGTTATCGTTGTTGTCGTTATGGCCGCTGCTGCTGCTGCCGCTGCCGTAACGTAAGTCACTTAGTGACTGACTCTCAAACAGCTCCTCATTAGCTCATTTCCTCACGCACTTTTCTTGACCCGACTGGTCGATCCGTATGTACCTCGATTTTTTCGTACTCGAGAACGTACGACGTCTAGCTTAGGCTCTGGCTAAGTGAAATGAAGACAAACGTTTACTGCGACGGCGAGGATCGTGAAGACGGTTGTGCCCGTGACAGTGAAGTTTTGAAGTAACGATAATGGGAAAGAAAAGAGCAAGAAAGTTAGGCCCAACAGCCAACAACAACAGAAAGATCTCGGTAACCCCTGAATTGGGTGTAAAATAGCTTTGTTCATATAGATTGTTGACACATAGCATAGCACAACATAGCGCAACAACGCGCCCATCCACGTATAAAGGGGAGCACGGAAATGAGCGAGAAACGTTTGCACTTTCGCGAACTGTTGCATGTCAACATTTGCAAAGTGTGTGGATCATCTTGAGACGCATGATGACGTGCTTAAGTGTCTTTACGTAATCACGCTTATCAACGCAGATCTATAGTCGGCAAATGCTAGTTAACCCGTTTGTGTGGTTAGAGTACGTGAGTAGCCAACGAAGGTAACGTTACCGGCTAAACCGCTGGCTTTTCCTCTCGCTCTTCGTCTAGGAGAGATGGCCGGCAATTTTATGGACTAGGCGGTAGCTCGCGGTATCGTATCGCCATGTCACCAGTCGTTCCTCCTAGACGATTCATGCTCCTCCCTATGCACACACGTAGCAGTAGTGAGCCGGTAAGTTCCAGATTGCTCTGAATCTGGAAACAACAGACCAGGATTAATTCCTTGTTTGTTTAAGATTAGGATTTAAGAAGGAGCATCAAACACTGGTTTTAGCAATGAATTCGTCTCGACCCATGGTAATGTCTTCCTGACAATTGGGCACTAGGCTGGAATCACGGGCGTATATACATTATATATATATCTATATATATATAATATATATATATATGTGTGTGTGTGTGTGTGTGAGACTCAGAATTTTGGGGGCCCACAGTGGTTCTCCTTGTCATCGTCGCATTGAAAAAAAGGTTAACCATTCGGCCGGACGCCGAATCTGTGCAATGCTCGACTACAACAGACTTCCCATTTTACTACGGAATCTGATTTTCTTAAACTACAGAATACGGTGTCACCTTGCCGCGTGATGGCACAATGTTACCCCGCGTCAAGAAGCAAAGACGGACTCAAACTTTACCCGGGGCCGACATGCGACGTTACGGCCGGACGTACAAAAATATTCTCGCTGACCGAAGGGAATGGTGGCCATCTGTATAGATAATTCGTGTGCTGGTCAAAAACTGAGGTTTTCATTTACACACTGTAAACCTCGATTACTTGCCGTGTTATCCAAGTGTGTAATTGATTAGTGTGCAAATCACTGCGGACCATCGAAAGGTTTAGGTACACTGACAATTAAATGAGAGATAAGGGTTATTCAAGTGGCGAGCGTAAACGCTAAAAAACGCTCATTTCTGGCATTGTCAGATATTTCAGTATTTGATGGATTACTTGTCAAGCTTTCAGAAAGCATGGACGATGAGCTTTATTTATTGATTATTTATTATTGATTATTATATTTGAGCTTTATTTATTATTATTTATTTATCTTGCCAATACGGGGGGACTGTGCTGCACATGGACCCCCGGGCCGGACGGTTAATGCCCCGGGTGACACCCGGTGGTACCGTCCGGGACGCCTGCTGCCTTGGCTTAATAGGCAAAATGAGTGAGAAGTGGCCACATGAAAGCAGACCACCGGTCGAGAGGACCTTCTGGCCCCGTATTTGCGGGGAACCCCTGCGCTGGAGTGGGCCAAACTCCCCTTCGCGAGGTGAACGCGTCTAATCGGTACGGTGGAGTAGTGTAGTACCCCCATTCCGAACCTCGATAGGGGGGAGGGTGGGGGAGCTTGTGGCCTGTCTATTCGGGCTGGCGGGCACTCCCGTCAAAGGCTCGCGCGTATTAGATCGCGGGCGGCGGGAGTGTAAGTATTTCTCTCTTTTAGTATTGAGACGTTATGCGGGGTATTTTTGCACGTAGTCTTAAATACGTGACTTCCATTCATTTTGTTGTGTTACTGAGCAAAGCGAAGCTGTGTGCTGTAATCCAGCGTACAATTTGAATATGTTTTTCCCAGATGTTATGGGAACTCCGGTGATAAAACTGTAGTCTCAAAGTAAACCATTGTCTTTCATATTCGCAGCTCACAATAAATGTTTAGTCCAAGCCAAAGGAATGCCTGTATTACTATTGTAAACCTATCGGATATTGCTAAGGAAAATACGGCATTGTCACACTACGCGGTCAATAAATGGATCGATATTACCATATTTGATACATTTCTAAATTTTATTTAGGTTTCTCGCGGTGTTACTTTTACAATATTTATAATCCTTTTTTTATTTAATTGCTTGTCTGGGCCTTGCATGAGTCAGCCGTTAGCTATGTGTACGATAGGCGTATCACATTCGAGTCGTCACGTGTCCGGAACTAATCCAACTAAATTGTCGTGCCAAGAGCAAACGCTTGCAATGCAGGCATAAGAACAAACCGATCTGACCTATGTGCTCTTGAAGATACGACAAACAGTCGTACCATATCTAGAGACTCTTGTCAGGAGCCCACTTTACGCACACTAGGGATGGCATGTCAAACAGGATAGAATTTGTGCCGTATGTGTCTTTATGCGTGTAAACAGTATAGGGTCTCTGATGAGGGTTGCAGCCAGCTATTACAAAGGCTTAGTGGCGCATGCAGCAGAACAGTGCAAATGCGGTAATCGGTTGACAGGAACGCCTTAGCCCACTTATCATGGCGTCGACAGCTGCCCCGACTAAACACTGCTAAAGAATTGTCCAAATATTAAACTGTGTCGTGCGTTGTACCTCGTTAGCTGTGTAACTCCGTTATTCTGCATTTCTGTTTAATTAACTTAGTTATTCTGCATTTTTATTAACTGAACTCAGTTGTTATTGGTTAAGTGGGCCGATACAAGCATTCGACTGCAGATTCGGGTTGTCCACTGTCTAGGAACAGCCAAACGTTTGCCGATAATTTGGTGAGATCGAGAAGATGCCTAGTAAGGAATTGCAAGATTGCAAAATTGATCGCACGTGTCTTTCTGGCTAAGGAGCTGAGAGGTGCCGTTACGTCTAACTGTGTCGCCTAATACGATGGCATGGAGTACAACTGGGCTCGCCATACATGCGACGTACAACTATGTTTACGCGTTCTTCTCCAAACGGAACTAAATGCGATAAGTCTCAGTCGTGAAGCTGTTTTAGCCGATGTCTGGCTATGTTCCTTATTCACGACGGATGGTGTGTTCCTCCCCATCAATGTCCGAACCTCTGCTTCGATCGATGGGATCAAACGAAGCCAGCCAGCCAGCCATCCAGCAGAGAGCCGTTGGAACGCAGTCTCGGTGTGACGAATGGCTGACAGAACGCGATCAGCAACAACAACAACGCTACACGTCTTGCGAAGCGTAGCGAACGCGGTTCCGCCCACGGCAAAGTCCGAAGCCATAGCCAGTCAATTCGTTGTTGAGCAGCAGGTTTTTGTTCAGCAGGTTTTTGTTTTGACTGTCACGCAGCAGCAGCAGCAGCAACACAACAACAAGGCCTGCGTGTCGGCAGCAAGATGGACGGCAGCAAGACGGGGAAAAATCAGGCGACATGTTGTAACATTGGTGTCACTCCAACGCGAGCTGCGGTTGAGCCTAGCGCCCCTAATGGCAGCTATAAGTCTGTCTCGTACGTCTCTTCGCATTGCAATGCGTCCTCCTCTGGTGGGCAAACGCGGCAAATGTGACACAGGTTGATGTTCTGACATGTTTTTTTGTGTGTGTGTTTTTTTTTTCGCACAAATCCTCGAGTCCTTTGAGGATGACTCCTGTGCATGGTGGAGGCGGCGCGCGCTGAGAGGGAACAAGATCCGCAGAGCGGTCAAACCGACGATCGAACAAGCTACAATTATTTCAGTCAAAACGTCGCCGAGAAGCACCGTCATCAGTATCATATCATCATTATCAGTACCCTGTCACAATGCGACATGTATCGAGGTATTATTTTTGGGCCGTATTCCGCCGTCACAACCTTTTTTAGTAATATGGTCGCCCCGGTGCCAGGGCCACCATTTGATAATGGCCTGCTAAGAGAGTCTATAGAGTAGTAGTAGTGGTAATTTATTTTTATTAGTAGTATCGGTAATTGTAGTATACATTTCCGTCTTCTCTTCACGTCTTTCTTTTTTGGCTATGAATATCACTTGGCATACCATTATTGGGCAGAACTTAGAAGACGCTTCTCCAGTCAGTGATCTAGCTAAAAGTGTGTACGAGAGTGGCTAGA
Organism: Dermanyssus gallinae; assembly: GCA_003439945.1. Taxonomy (NCBI): domain Eukaryota; kingdom Metazoa; phylum Arthropoda; class Arachnida; order Mesostigmata; family Dermanyssidae; genus Dermanyssus; species Dermanyssus gallinae. The sequence continues at coordinate 89,263 of QVRM01004234.1, forward strand.
GGGAGGAGGGATTTTCGTTTGGCGTTTGGTTTGGCTAGTCCAACATTTTTAAAGGGAAGGGTGGCGGTAATGTTGATGATGATTATCTTGGCCATCTGCAGCAGTGCCGATGCTATGCTTCATCAAGACGCTGGTATGGTATATATATATATATATATATATATATATATATATATATATATATATATATATATATATATATATATATATATATACATATATATAGTATAATATGCTTAGCAGCGGTGCGGGCCAAGTTGAGTTGTAGACCAAGCCAAAAACAGATAAGCGACCGAGGTTGTGCCTCATTAGGCCTTCCAGCTTCACTTGGCCAACGATTCCCACAATGCCAGTCGTGCTATCAGCGCCGATACACTATATATATATATATATATATATAATCGCAGGATATGAATCACTGGCCGTCACGATATAATTGTAACCGTTATCGATTTTTAAGTCAGTAGCACTGTGGGCATAGACATTTGAGAAGGGTCTAGCTCTTGGACCTTTAAAGTTAAAATTAGGCAGCACTCCGTGCTCTGCAGAGTGTGTCTAGGGTCTAGTATAACACGATTCTTCATGATATATATATATATATATATATATATATATATATACAATATGCTTGTCAAAACAACACGGAGTTTCCTTCCGGTCCGCACGTGTTGTAAGGGCGATCAAAAGTGAACAACAACAAACTACAATTTAATAATAACAATCGACAGTAATACTTGTTAGGGCACTAGCATGCTAGACAATCTTTATAGCACAAAAGTTCGTGAGATGGACGAGTCCCACACATTCTGATACTATCGATAAAATAAAACTCAACGAGCAAGTAGACCATGTCGTAAGGCAACAGAAACGATAACAACAACAGCAATACAAGGACATAATCATGATATTTTGGCAGGTGACCAATGGTCGACAATCGGCATAACTAGTGTATAATAGTTCGTATAATAGTTCGTGCAGCGTGTAAGTACAAGCGGCAAGATGGTAAAGGCACGAACAGTTCATTTTCGCCGGCCACCCAGCCGCCGATTAGTGTGACCCTCGCGACCCTAGGTTCGGAACCCAGGTTCCCTTCAGGTTCGAAATTGCGCGCGCAGTATTTCTTTGACATGTCTAGTCCTATTTGCTGCTGAGGTTGTGGTCTCCACCAATAATCACCCCCCCCCCCTCCTTCAACCCCCGAACAACGTTACGAGTAGATTGAGCTACGCTGGCCACTAACGGATGTTGTTCGACCGCCTGGCTGGCGGCAAAATTGGCAAACGTTCAGTGCGCGTTTAAACGTTGGTATTTTGTCGCCAGCGTGTTGTTAATCGGGTTAAGATCCAGCGCTTTTCGTCGTCGATTTTCGTTCGTTGTACTTCTGTTCAGTTGTAACGGGAATTCCTACGGTGGCAGTAACATCGGCAGCAGCAGCATCAGCAAAAAAAGGGCCCTTGTGATTGTTGTTGTGGTTGTTGTTGTTGTCGTCGTCGTCGTATACTTTAGTACCGCCTGCCATAGCAATCACAACAGTATCAAAGATAACAACAACAACAAAACCCACAATCAACATCAAAAACCTCAAACATTAGCATGATCGACTTTATAGTCACGGCATACGCCACTATAGGATTGGCTACCAGAGGCATAGTCCTGTCTTTTCCTTGCTTGGAGCTGTGGATCTGCTTTGGCCTTTGCTAGTCTCAGCAAGCCGAGTAGTTTCCTGTTAATGTAACATACGTGACTGTGCAAAAATGTACACACAATATATACATTAAAAAATAATATATATATGTATAGATGTATATATATATATATGTCTGCTACGTGTATACAGTATACACTAGACGCGTCTGAGATGTTCTTTTTATACCTACTGCTACACTATTAGCACCAATAGGAGAACAACTACCGCTGAAAAAGGACCGATGGGAAAACAAGAGCATCTGGAGTATGCGTCGCAGGAATGCACAATCGCCCCGGGCCATCTTTTCCCACAGCGTTTTCTAGGGTAGTAACGCAAGCACAGATATTTCACACGCGGACATCTGTGGCTGTTCTTGTTGTTGTTGTTTAGATTCACTGCATACGTTCACTGCGCGATTCCGTTTGGCGTCGGGTTTTTGGCGGGATTTTGTCAAACGGGATGTCGAAGACGACGCGATCATCACACGACGACAACGACGACGGTGGTGGTGTCGACTCATCTCTGTTGTCTCGTTACTGTCTCTCTTTTGTCATAATTGCCTTGCCAGTATAAAAAGAGCCGTTACATTCGCCAGCGTACGCACTGAATAGTAGTACTTTGATCGATGGAATCGATCCCTTAATAGCCTGTCAGCTCTTTCAGTACCTCGGGCCTCGGTGAATACGTCGGGCAGAGGAGAAGGCGAAATGTGCACACAAGAAAAGGGCAGGCGCAACACCCCACGTGGGGATGGCCGACACATGCGGGTCGTCTGTCGCTGACGATAACCGACTTTCTGCGTATCATCTGTGCTAGACTAGTTCATTCACCCCCTTTCCGCAACCCTTCGGACACATTAACTGGTGCCCACCGACCGACTGCGTCTAAGGCCTAAAAAAACACAGGCCACGTTCGGCCTTGACACAATCTCTCTCTCTCTCGATTGGCTGCGGGACCGTCCAGCCAGCAGCGGGGGCGTCGCCCGGCGAAACCAGCAGCGGGTGGCGCAGAACCAGCAACGCTTAGCTAGGCGAAGCTGGTTCTGTCATCTGTCGTCATCTAGCCAGCCAGCGAGCCAGCCAAGCGTCTGAAGCGAAGGATCTAACCTGAAGGGCCCACAGCAGCAGCGGCGGCGGCGGCAGCGTCACCACCACGACCGCTTTTGCTGCTCACGTTGTCCCGCATGCCGTCCCGCCGGGTTAACGGGTGGCTTTATTTCTACGGCCTAATGACACGGCCTGTCGAATGTTGATTATCAATCACTCAAGGTCAAATGGCTCGCTAACGCTATGAATCACTATTGTCGACCATCTCGAGTTCTGGAGAAACCATGTGGGAACGAGTAGGTTTTGTCTCTCTCTCTCTCTCTCTCTCTCTGTCGTTTGTGGTTAAGATGGTTTTCTGCCGGCGTCGTATTATTATTATTATTATTATTATTTAGTTAAGACAATTGTGAGGTATGAACGTTTAAATCATGTTTATCCTGCTCTGTTCGCTTTCTGTCAGTTCATGGCGCCTATAATGGAAGCTACGTTCATTATTATTATTATTATTATTCAAACATCGTTTCGTGGTGCAGCATCACCGTCAAAGTCGTTGTTGTTATTATTGCTGTTGCTGTTGTCGTCGTCAATGCGATTCGAACAACAAAGTTGTTACTGTTATTGTTGTTTATGCTATGTAACACGAGTTACGTTTTTCTTGTCATCTTCATTTTCGTGCTGATAATTGTAGATGCCATGATGATATTCGTAGGCGTGTAGTGGTACGTAATAGTAGTATGGATAAGTATATAGTAAAGCAAGTTGATCGCATGGTTTAAGTTTATTGCATGTTTAAACTTCTACTTTATCGCATCGTTTAAGTTTATTGCTATGACTGCTGCCGGTTAACGGCTGCGAGCGCCACGACTAGTGGTGGTTACGCTGGCCTGTCCATATTCTGGTACAAGCTTGATTACTAGTGTTGCTGCTGTTGTTGTTGATGTTGCTGCTGTTGCTAATTTTCTTCTTTATTTTCTTGCTGGTGTTGCGATTGTTGTGGTCGTCGTCGTCGTCGCCATCGGTGTTTTATTTCTCTCCCTCCGTCCCAGCTTCGGTGTGTTGTTCGCTCTCACCTTTGGGCGCTCGATGTAGAAAAATGCACAGAAAGCGGCCGGGCAAGTGAGTTATCAGGGCAACTGGTTCCACCTAAACATGACGCGTGGGCCGTTTGTTACCTAACGAGCTTATTTGTCGATCTGTAATAATGCAATTATTGGCCAACAGCTGCCAGATAACGTCAGCAGCTGCTCCGTCTGCTGTTACAGGTTGTCGTTGTTGTTGCTGTTGTTGTTGTTGCTGCTGCTGCTGTTGTTGTTGTTGTTGTTGCTGTTGCTGTTGCTGTTGTTGTTGTTTTTGTTGCTGTTGTTACTGTTTTTGTTGTTGTTGTTGTTGCTGCTGCTGTTGCCGTTGTTTTGGATAATTTTGTTATTTTAATGTTGTTGCTATTGCTCTTGTTCGTAATGATACTCCCTCTTTTTCAACACACACGGCTGCGATGTCGTCCGACAATTGGCACTGAGAGAAGGATAGAAGAAAGAAACCTCGAAAAGAAGTCGAAAAGCAAAGAAAGCAAGGACGAGCTTAACTGACAAAGGAAAAAAAAAACGACCGAAGCAGGTGGCTATTAGGGACGACGCTGTTGGATTGATCTTCGTAGGCCGGGTGGGGGGGGGGGGGGATGTTAGCTGAAACGAGAAAAAACGCCTGGGGGTCTGGGAGGCGTTGAACAGTACCGCCAATAGTAGGTCAATCACCATAGTCGATCATCGATCAGCAGTCAGTGTAAAAGTTGCCTCACAGCGCTGAACGTTGTTCAACACGGAACTGGCTGCCAACCAGCCTTAGTTCTACGGTGGCACCGTCACCACCACAACCAGAGCAAAATCAGTACCACTAACGAACCAGTACGATACGATACCATGCCAAACTGGAACTAATCTAGTCAGGCGGAGGAGGAGAAAGAGGCGTTACGCAATGGTGTAGTCACACTAAAGCAGCGCTGAGGCGAGAATGGAGGCAAATCCAGGGTCAACCAGTTAACACACGTTCTATATACGTGTATGACATGCGAATGAATACGAGTGGTGTATGTAGGAGAAACAACCACGACGAAAACGGCTGCTGAGACGGCCGTTGCGCAAGAACAAAGCTGTGGGTAGCAGCAGTCTGATAAACGGTTCAGCTGGTTGGGCCAGCCAACAACCGATTAAAACAAAGCGCTATAATATCGAGCTGAACTAATGTAGAGAGGTACACGTACATAATATATATATATATATATATATATATATATATATATATATATATACACATTACATAGCGTACAAGAGCCATTGAGAACATTTGTCGGATCTTAGACACGCCATATGCACAACCAGGCCTGAGCTTTGTTGGCCCATCGCTCCCGTAGGTCTCGTGCCAACAGGCCAAATTTCAAACCGAAAGCCTGCGTGTTTTACTAGAAACGAACTTTTTGTGTTTCTTTGACGTGTCCCTTATTTTATACATCAGTGACGACGTCAAGATACAAAGGCCGGGCCACTGGATCTTTCCTAGAGGCGTTCACGGTGGTGACATTTAAAAAGGTTAGCGTTTTGCTGGTAGTTTCGTGCTGTATGGTCACACGATAGCACAACACAAAATCACCTTCTCTACATAAATGTGTGAGTGGTGCAATGGTGGAATCGTTCGGCACTGTGAGGGTCGTCGCTTGGGGACATCGGGGAAGTCATTCAGATAATTGGCTGCGATCAGGGTCTGGGTACGCCCATTGAGTCATACGCAAAGCAAACGATGCGTTTATGCGGTTCCACGTAGACCCTGCCCCGATATAACTTACCGTTGACTCTTTAGACTATTAGATCAAATATCAAACGATCGAAAGTATCGCGTATAAGCCATTGGCATTTGGGTAGTTGCCGTATCACGGCCCGGTTTCGCTGTTCAAATAGTCGCCTAGGTTCAAACCTAGGTTCTAGAATGTCAGTGGCAAGTGGTCTTGGATACACCTTAGGCTAAACGCCTGAAGAAGGACGTATTCTGTAGCCGGGACGATAGCTTCGGTGGCTGCTATGCATTTTTGCACTGGGCGTGGTCAACCGCTCGCTGGCAGTCGCTTTGTGTCACTGAACAGCACTGTCAAGAACATTCTTTTTTCGCGCGTCAAAATGCATAGCACGGGCTCGCCGTACGTAATATGCAATGTTTCTATTTTAGCATAAAACAATGAGATTTTGCCTTTCTGTCAGACTCCTAACTATACCCAGCAGCACCAGCTGTCGTCAGATTCTTCGGCCGTGCAGATTTCTTCGCTACCAGAAACAAAGGTGTCAATTTATCGCTGTTTGCTTCTCGGTTGTCATAAATACGTTTTTCTGTTACCTCTGTCATCATCTCTGGCGTTAACATTGGGCGAACGACGTTATTTAGAATCGCTGGTCGTAGACGATGGTTTCTACCTAATAGTGTGACCTACAGCGCTTGACCCCAGCACCATTGTATACTAACAGATAGCGCCTTGCCGTACTGCTAGAGATGAAGTGACGGTGCAATCTCAAAGCAAGCAGACTTCCTAACTGCACTCCGACTCGATGTACACTTACGGAATATTACCTAGAACGTTTTTGTGCTCGCCCGCGAATACGATGCTTGACAAATGTATGCTTAGATATGATAAATTAGTTGTATACATGCCAGAACAACATTAAATTTGCCGTTAGCAAAATCTTAAACGGCTAGTTTTTCTACGCGTGTTAACTTGAAATAGTAATGATAATGATAAATAATCATAGATAAATAATGAAAATATTTATTATTAATATTATTATTATACTTGTCAACGCTCAGGCGCTTATTATACCTGTCTTGCCGTGTTTCACACCACGCCTTCTATACTTTGCTGGATTGTTGGCTAAACTGCGTCTTCTTGCAGCTTGTCTCGTAGGGTTGTTTGCTGGGCAGGTCATGTTGCCGTCTGAAGCGGCTTTTGAGAAATTTTCCAAAACAAACTTCTTTTGAACAGGGAGCGAGAGTTTCGCTTCGTTTAGTCGGGGGAAAAGCAATATCAGCGACCAGGCAATTCTTTCCTCACCTTCCGCGTTCGGTGATTGGATAAATGATCGATGATAAGATTAGAAAACACAACATTTGGTTGTTAGAAGTGCCTGCTAAAAGAATTAGTTCTGTTGTAAGCCAATTGCGCCATCGTTGTAGTTGCTTGTCGTCTGATGACCGTCGAGTGTCTTTGCAAACATAAACGAGCTCAACTAATTTTCTAGTCAAGTAGTACGAAGTGCTAAATGCGCGGCACATTTACGTGTCTTGTCATGTACTCTCCCTGCGCTTCTTTTGCTGGCTTTCTTAGTTCAATGTGAAGGACGGGACCATGACAGTAGGACGCGACGTAGGACGCCGATTGTCACCTCCCAGAGCAGTTTTTTGCAGACAAATAAACTGATCAGATGTTAGCTTCTCATCTAGCGTGCGGCTTAAAGTAATGGACCTTATATATATATATATATATATATATATATATATATATATATATATATATATATAGATAGAGAGAGAGAGAGCGCGAGAGAGAGAGAGAGGAGGGGGAGCGCAAAGGAAATTTGTGACATTGATAATGCAACAAGCTTTTTTCCTGTTCCGTGTCTGCACGAAAGCTTCAGAGCTCTTTTAGTGGCTGTTTAAAGTCTCTCTCTTTTGATGAGGCATGTCGTTTAGTTTATAAGCTGTTCCCTACTAGGCCATGGCTTAAAATACTTTTGTTGCTTTCGCTGTGCAATAATAGCTTATGTTATATAACAGGTTGCTCCTCCCATCCCGAAAAAAAACGCGTTTAGAAGTGTGGAGCTTTTTTAAAAGGACATGCAGACGTTTCGTCTGCATGTCTGCCTCTAGGCACACTCAGCAATGAACCGGCATAACGATCTGCAATGTTTACAGACATACGCGGATATGATAATAAAAAATTCCCCAACGAATGGGCTCATTGCTTGTTGCTCGTTCACTGCTATGCAAAGTTTGCGGCAGTAAAATCCCTATAAAAGATGAGGCATGTTTTCATGGCGGCCATTTCGCAGCCAGCAATGTAAACAGATCCAAAACTGCCTAGAGCCGAACGCAGTGTTGTCAACCATTCACATCTCGCAGCACCCGTCGGTGCCACAGTTCACGCAAGTTCTTAAGTCGATAGGCTGTCAAACGCTTGTTTCAACCAACTGACAAAACGTCTCATTGAAATGAACACGACCATTCAGACAGATAACCTGACCCACACATTTGCTTCTATATGTCCTACACAATATATATATATATATATATATATATATATAATGTGCGTCTGTGTTAGGTCACGTGCATTTCGTTTTTATATACTCAGTTTTATTTGTGTGGATATTATCTAGACAAAACGTAGGGAACAGTAACTCAAAGGGTGGCTTTGGTGGATTGGTTTTAAAACAAGTGTATACAAACTTGGTAAACGTTTATTCATTATTGTGTAGAATGGCGTGCACATTATTGTAGCTTAACTGCCGGAAAGACTTGTGAGTACTCATTCTATTTTTGTAGCCGACGAAAAATGGTTGATTCACTATGCAAACGCTTACATTGCGTATTTTAACACGAATGCGTATTCCAACACATGTGCTTTTATGACAAAGTATATTAATCATATTATAGATAACTATTAACTAAAATAATATGCCAAGTAAAATCAAATGTCGTACTTTGACCGATTTTATTTTAAGAAAGAATCTCTATAATTCTATTGTTTTTATGTTGAAATATATATATATATATATATATATATATATATATATATATATAGTGTAGCAAAATATACATTTGTGATGTAAGAACGTGTGCACAATATATATATATATATATATTATATATTATATTATATATATATTATATATATGAAAAGTAAAATACATTTAGCTAGATAGAATAATGTACCAAGATGATAGGAAGAACAACGGCAATAGCAAGCTGCTCTACAGCGGCCTGTGTCGGTGACTCGTATGATATTGTAGATTATTTGGTGCATTGCGAAAACAGAACAGAATACAATAATTTGCCTTTTCTGCTAGCCTTCTTAGAGCATCAACGCGCATTGACTTCGCTGTATCGACGGGAAATGGACACGAATGGGAACGGTATATCAACTTTGTGAACGTTCTCTTCAACCCGATGGTGTGGCGTATGCATAAATACGAGTATACCCTGTATACGTGTAAGCTATGTATGACGTGAAATTTCTGGGCCGCTCGTTCTACGAGTTAGGTGCAGCAGGTGTTGTTAACAGTAGCGGTAATGGTTGATAAAAGTTCTTCTTCGTAATGGTCCTCGTGCTGGTTATTTCCAGCAGAGTGTAGTGCTCAACGTTGTCATAGTGGTAGACAAAAACATCAACATAGCTGCATTATTTATGTTATATATATGTATATGTATATATATATATATATATATATATATATATATATATATATATATATATATATATATATATATATATATATATTATATATATGTATATACATAAATATATATAGAGACGGCAATAAGTCGTAGTGCAGCGTAGTATATTTTTTTTTCTGTATAATACTACTTTTTTTTATAGGTAACTTTTTTCATTTCTATTTCTTTCTGAGCTTGAAATTTCTATATTACACAATTAACATTGTACCATTCAGGCTTTTGCAGAAAGGCTTCGCCCGTGTCTAATTATATATAATCAACAAGTGTAGATTCAGTTGCATTTTGCATCTGTAAAAGTAGCATCCCCTCTGTCTGATTACGACACGATCAATTTTCATCTGAGTCTGATAAACTGGAAAAGCTTCTTCAGTCAATGTCGGACTGTAAATGTCATGTTCCTTCAACTGATTGAGTACTTGACTTTCCTCCGCGATCTCTTTGTTCCTGTCTTCAAGAAACCTCACAGTAGTATTGAGGCAAGCATCCGAAATCTCAGCCATCAACTTGAAAATGAAAATGACCGTGAGAAATCCGAAAGATTGAGGGAACTCTTGGACCGCAGAGTTCGTCGCCAACGCGTCATTTAGGAACACAGATTGATCAATAAATGCGACATGACAAAAGTGCATCGATACGTATCGAAGCGTATGAAGTCCCGAGATCAATTAGATATTCTTGTTGACCAGAACGGTATGAAGATCACAGAGGATTCGCAGAAGGCGGAATTATTGAGGGATTACTTTGCAAGCACCTACCCAACTGAGGACGAGGTTAAACAGAGGTCAAGGATTCCACCGCCTTACGTAGATGTTGCTAATGATATCCACTACGTAGACACTGTCGACACCTCTCCCGAAAACCTCCATCGTCATCTGAAGAAACTCAAGTCGAAACTTAGCGTCACACCGGACGGCCTACCAAGCTATTTTTATAAACGATGCGGGTTCGATGTTTGCATTCCATTATCCATGATTCTTGAACGAACTCTAAACGAAGGTCTGCTTCCTGATTTGTTCAAGGTGGCCATAGTGTACCCTGTGCACAAAAAGGAGATACAACGTGCGTTGAAAATAAACGGAATGTTTCACTGACATGCACCCCGTCAAAGCTGTTCGAGAGTGTTATCGGAGACACCATTTATCGAAACGCTGATTCGCAAAACCTGATTTGTAAAGAACAGTTCGCCTACCGACCCGGAAGGTCCACTGTTCTACAGCTATTGATGTGTGAGCAAGACTTCGGAGAAATGATGAATCAAGGAGACTCCTTCGACGTGCTGTATTTTGACTTTAAGTCAGCTTTCGAATCCACCACCCACACTAAACTGTTGGACTGTATATCCCGACACGGCGTAGGACCAAAAATTCTACGTTGGATAAAAAGCTTTCTGACTGATAGAAGCTTTTTTGTAAAGGTGAACGACTGTTTCTCGACTCCCGCTAAGGTCACCTCAGGCTGTCCGCAAGGAACAGTTCTTGGCTGCTTATGCTACATTTTATATACAAACTCAATTTTCATTATATATATGTTATACATATCACAAAAGTTTAGTACTGTATATATATATATATATATATATATATATATATATATATATATATATATATATATATATATATATATATATATAGCGTTGTTTTTAAGGTTTCGCCCGTCCGTTCAAAGATCATTTCAGCACATCTCCCTTCCTGAGCCATCCGCCAATCCCGGCACAATTCCGAAGTTTGCGACAAACAAATAGGGCAGAAACGATTCAACGTCAAACAGAAGTCAAATCAAAACAATAAACAACTGCAACTCGTCCGTGTAGTTGTTGCTGTTGTTGTTGTTGTTGTTGCTGTTATTGTCAACCACAACAAATGGTTCACATAGCATTGTTTTCAAATACTTCATATGCCGACTGTGACTAATCGGTTCCCTGCCTGTTGGGTGCGGTTGTTAATGTTAGATAAGGCTACTAATGACGACGACGACGACTTCAGAAGCAGTAGCTATGGCTGCCGCTGTTAACAACGGGCCTCGTCTAGCGTCTCCTCATTGAGATGAAGTGTCGTCAGAGGTGATGATGCTAATTGTAGTAATAATAATAATAGTTATTATTGTAATGATGATGAGCCAACGAGGTCGCAATACAAAAGTCCATTTTCCCATGCTCTTCCCATTGCTCCGTACATATATATATATATATATATATATATTTTTTTTTTATTATATATGTATATCGCGAATAGCGTGCCAAGAACAGCTGACAACTGTATATGTGTCAATGTGATATACATACTCAATATGAGCGAAATAAATGTAATGATATATATATATATATATATATACTAATTATTGTAATGTATTGCGATTTGAGAATAAACTCTCTCACTATAAGAATGCTTCCGCTGTGCCTAACTGTTGTAATGGGGTTATATATATGTAATGTATTACGTTTAATTTGTAATGGGGGTGTTGGATGAGCATAATATATATATATATATATATATATATATATCATACACAGGTGTATATTTGAGTGAAATATTGTCATTTAAGGCACCCACACTCCGTTACGCTACAAGCGTGAATTCTTGTATGGTTGACGCTACAAGCGTAATGCTTTGTATGGTTTAGTATCGGATAAAAAGGATGCTATGCTCGAGGTCCACGTTCCGAAGGCGGCCAAGCAAACACATATTTGCACATTTTCAGGCAGAGACTGCGGTTGTTGTTGCCGAACTGTGTGCCTTTGGCCGACGACTAATACTAGAACAAGGCTTTTGTCTGTTTGTATATGTACACATGTGGGTGGCAGGCAGGTGTATACGCTATAGTTAATCGAGAAGACGACGCACCGTAATTGCAAAATGTAACAGATATATGCTTCCAATAATAATAATAATAATAGTTACAACAACTATTACAATGAATATAATACAATAATCAATATACCACTATAATTATTACAATGACTACCTTGGGCAGCAGATTGCAACATATTCTATATTTCCTGAAGCGTCTTGCCTTTAAGCCCTAAAATGGGGGCATCGAGGTGTTAGGGACGATGCTGACTGTTGCATTTTATGAATATACATACATACGTATATAGGGTCAGAGATTCTGGAAACTATTGGCAACCACCACGGCCGCGTCTGTTTTTGCCGCTTTTTCCCTTTAGTCTGTTCTTTGTTTGTTTGTTTTCTCATTCGTCCTTCCTTAGAGCCAATTTTGGTGGCGCATCTTTGAAGAAGGTAAGAAGATGACGATGTACTGTTTACGATAAAGTACGGTTGTCGACTGTCGAGGTGAAATATGTGTGTCGTCGATGGCAACAATAGAGTTGGACGAAGCTTTTGAAAAGGAATGAATCGATATGTGTGGCATTGTTGTTGTTGCGATGCGATGCATCGAGCTGAGAAGCAAGCAAATGGTCTTACTGTAGCCACCTGCAATAGACATGCGTACGCTTTCGCAACGAAGTGTACTGCTGCAGCAGCAGAAGCAATAACAACAACAATAACAACAACAACACTAGCATCAGTAAACAATAGAACTATTTATTACTTTTGGTACTGCGTTTTACTGCCTGGCCATGTTGATACGCCATGTCTCGTCCGGTGCTGCGATCGATTTAAAGTGTGAATGACGACTCATATATGTTGATACTGTTTTGATTGGACAAACACCACCTAACTTCCCGTATCTCGTATATATATATATATATATAATATATATATATATATTATATATATATATATATATATATTATATATATATATATATTATATATATATATATATATATATATATAGTATATATATATTAATATATATATATATATATATATATATATATATATATATATATATATATATATATATTATATATATATATATATATATATATATATATATAATGCCAATTGCCACGTTAAATGTCGCGAGTTGTTTAGGCAAGTTATCTGAAGGGCCGCATTATGGATTTGCAAAGCGTTCGAGCTCCTCTTCACTAAAACGCGAAATAAATAAAGCTCAAACGTACGGAATCTGTAACACGTGCAGCAGCGTCTACTTGTTGTGTTCGGTATGCCCGTACTTCCATCGGCAGAACGCTAAAGCTCGAATGAGTAAGTTGAACTACATCTTCCTGCGAGTGCTATTTATCTTCTTAGCCTATGGCGCCGCGATTATAGAAGTTGCATTGCGTCTACACACTGCTAAATACTGAAGTTGTTTTAGAGGCTGTAGAGACTGAAGTTGTACTGGTCCCCTGTGGTTGCTTTCATTCTCCTGGACAGATCCGGAATGAATCTTGCTGTCCCACTACTGCTGATGGGTCCTAGTGTTTCCATAGCTATCGGTACGAAATGAAGACTGTTCTCGAGACCTGCGTGTTTGCGTCTCTTTTCTCGTTCGGCGTGTTCGGCTACTCACCCTGTGCTAACAGAGCTATGACCGAGAGCATCCCAGACTAAGCACTTGCCGTGAGACCAGAGCGGTGGTCAAGCCATTGTTGTTGTCCAATTCGAGGCCCTGAGGCTCCAGTATTGCTGGCAACCTTGCCTAAGGGCTCTTTTAAAAATTTCATTTAGTTCAATTTTTCCAGAGGGTGTAGACCGTAAGTGTCGACCTCATTGCCACATGCTGCGCAAGGAAAGAGTTCGCACATTGGAGCTCCTGTTCCGGCAGCCTTGCGGATACAATCAGACCGGGTTTTAGGCCGTGGCGTCATCTGGATAGTTGGTTCGTAATACCTTCAAGGCTTCTGGTGTAAGTCATACGCACACGGGGGAGAACCCGACCGTGGTAGGTAGGACATTATGATTAAAGCGACTTCATATATATATAAGCACATCTTCACATTTAATAAATGCTGTTTGTTTATTTGTATACATTGTCTATATATATATATATATATATATATATATATATATATATATATATATATATGGCATAGTTTAAATCGGAATAAAACGCTAATCTGTGCGCGTTGTTTCATTGGTCTATAATAGCCGCAGCATTGGGCGTTATTGCACGCGAGGAATAATAGATAAGCATTCATATATTTTGTGTATACAAACTCGCCCGTTTGTGAACAAACGGCATCGCTTAAACGCCTCCGCTTTTTCGGGGCCATATTACGTAATTTCCCGTTCGTTGTCACTCATTTTTCGTGTCATTGAGCTTTAGCATGCCATTGTCCTATGGATTGTCGTTTTTGTTGTCGTTGTTGTTGTTGTTGCTGATGTTCTTGCTAATACTGCGGTTACTGCTTGTTGTTGTTCATGATGATGATAACAATGTTGGCAATAACAGTTCGACTTTGAATATTGACGCTGCCTGTAAGGTTTTCACTTTTAGCGTTACTACAGCTACTAGTATGACGACTGGTATCGTTGTTGTTGTTGTTGCTGTTGCTGTTGTTGTTGTTGTTGTTGTTGTTGTTGTTGTTGTTGTTGTTGTTGTTGTTGTTGTTGTTGTTGTTGTTGTTGTTGTTGTTGTTGTTGTTGTTGTTGTTGTTGTTGTTGTTGTTGTTGTTGTTGTTGTTGTTGTTGTTGTTGTTGTTGTTGTTGTTGTTGTTGTTGTTGTTGTTGTTGTTGTTGTTGTGGTTTTTGTTTTTGTTGTTGTTGCTGTTGTTGTTGTTGTTATTGTTGGTATTGTTGTTATTGTTGTTGTTGTTATTGTTATTGTTGTTATGTTGTTGTCTTCGTCCTGATTGTCGTTTGACGTCATCAATGCAATCCTCCTCGTAACAGTTCCCGACTGTCCGACTCGCCTCTCCTGTGACTGTGACACTCTGTCTAATTCGACTTTTTTGCTCTAAAGCTCGGCACTACTTCATTAAGCACGACCATTGTCGCCATCGTTGTTGTCGTCGTCGTCGTCGTCGTTGTTGTCCACAACCACCATCGGCACCCCCGCTATGGCCCCTGGCACTGTTGACAGTGAACCCCCGAATCTTTGAACGAACCCGTCCGTGGTCAGCCCGATCGTCCGGCCAGTCCCCTTGGCTCGCTCATAGACAACCACTCCCCGGGGGCTATGTTGTCAGCGGGGGTAAACCACCAACTCATTGAGACCTGCAGGTTTTCGTTTGGCGTATAGCGTGCACGGTGTGTTTCGGTGTTCTCTTCGTCCTTTACCGCCCATTTGCTACTCTCAGCTCTTCCGGCCCCGGCGACTATAATAAGAGATGGTAGCTTGCGATGGCTTCTGACAGGAAGAGCTCGCCGTCGTTTTCAAAACGGATACGTTTTTGTTCTCGCACTTTAATGCGGTTGTTTTGCAATTTTAAATTGATTGCTAGAAATCGAAACAACAAGCGAAAACACAACCACAGACGTGTTGACAAATGAGCGCAAGTTAAAGTGTGGTATTGCTCTGAGACACTCTCGCTATAATATTTTATACATTTGCACCCGTCTGCTGGGATATAGCAGCTCCTGTTCGTGGCATCGTAGTGAAGTGGTGAACACAACATATAATGCCGCAGAAATACAATAGATTTTGGTGTATTTTCTATCTAGCTGATTAAATAGTGTTTTAGTCAAAGATGGGCTTGCTCAAAAGTGAAGAATGCCTAATGCAGCTATAATATACATTAAAGAAAACATCAAGTGCACATAAAGCATTGTTTTGCATAAAGCAACTGTCCAATACTCAAGCTTATTTTCGTTCGCAATTGAGCTGCATTTATTAAAGAAGATCAAAATTACATTAATTAATAATGCTTATATGCAGTGCACAGCGAGTTGTAAAATCAACATGTGTGGATCATGTCGTTTAATAGAAAGTGCATTATAAAATAAAAATGGGTATAAGTATATATATATATATATATATATTATTTTTAAAGCGAAGCGGCACTATCAAATATGAATGAAATGTTTGATTTACCAAGACTAATTTATGTTTGTACCAACGTGCATGCAATCAACGCCGCTAGAAAGAAATTCGAAGCTGTACCAGACACAGCTGATGGAAGAGATAAATAATTAACATCGGAAGATTAAGAATATGCCCGATTTCATCGCAGATGACATATGTTATGCCGAAAGGGTGAAAACTAAACAAACACACATGTTTGGACCCCATAGTCAATGTTATTCAATGCTATAGTATAAGGCAGCATAATTTAGTATTGAGATATTTGCGTACCTACCGCGGCAGCGTTTCGTGCTGCCGCGGTTTCCAGCACGAATGCCGTTTGTACTACATCTATACATCATCGTCAACTTCAACTCAGAATACTTGATCGTTTGGAGTGATATTCTGTTTATCACAGAATGCCCTTGATCTGAACCGTATGCTGGGCGTGGATCACAGTCAGTAACATTATTTTACGTGGCCGGATCACTAAAAAGAGAATACCTCCTACACAGTTGCGGCGGTACTGTTTCTCAAATATACATATGCTAACTAGGCAAGTGATAAATTACTTTGTGTGTATTCAGGTAGTAAATCTAAACCCCCCTTGGTTATCACAATGGATGTGAGGGTTTAATTAACTCTTCATGCTACCATTTCCGTGCGTTTCAGTTGTGTTTGTCTTGTTGTACTTTGATTGCAGGTTTCCAAAAATAATTGTTGCCTGTTTCTATCCAAATAGGCTAGAGGTCCGTCAGCTAGCCACAAACATTCTCACATGAAGAATATTATGCATATATTGTTATTTCGTTTTGGCTGCCTTTTTCCAAAATGGCTTACGCACGCCACTAGAAGGAATGAGCTTCTGTTCTAGTTATTTGGTAAAATGTTTCCTTTTCTTCGGTTTGTCCGAAATTCCCTCGTGTCATCTTCGCACAGTGGCTCCCATATCTCCATTTCGATTAAAATATGAAATTCCCGTGTTAGGTCACGTATCCGTTGAGCTTCACCGACTACGGTCTCCCGGTCTTGATATAAAGCACATGAATCGCATATTAATGACGAGGTATAATGCTGGTCAAGTGAAAGTTGCGACAAACTGTCAGCGCGACTTTCACCTTCCGGTCAAATGATGCAGAGCCATCTATAGATCGCCGACGAATGGTGAAAACACACACAGTGTGACTCGGTATCACGCCTAGCCAAACGCTATGCGTGACTTTGGTCTAACTCGTTAAGCCTGTACCGTCAACTATAGAATTGCTGGATAAGTTTAGACCTGTACTGTTAACTACGTAATTGCTGGAGAATAAGACAAACCCCCAGATAAACTGGACGCTAAAATAGAATGGGCTATGGGCAATTTATTTCATTTACAGGGTAGAATTTATTGCTTGACATTCAGCGTGGCCAGATTGCCACGACAGTGCAGGGAACCTTGCTTAGATGGGCCATGCAGAGGCCAAATTTGCATACTATACTAATTATACTACTTACTAGTCTATCAGTAGGTGCTATTTGGTCCGCACATCGTTGTTACGACGCATACCAACAACGACAGCCGCAATACTAACGAATCGGGTCATCTCGCTCGTCGTTAATGACGACGACGACTTTTGATATGCTGTAGGTGTGTGGATTGGCCACCCGCATATCAGTATACATAAGAATGCGTTGGGACCTAGAAAACTTCATTATTAGTTTATCCGGTTTTCATTCTGCAGACAGTAATGTTCTAGAGAAATTGCCCCTTTGGGTTGGCCCGAACACCACTGCTTACAAAGAAAGCCTCCATGTCGGCACAATTCTGTATCAGGTCACAGCACCTAGTCATAGAGACTAGTCAGTACAAGTACAGGCTCTAGATCTACTGTTAGTCCTAGGTAGCGCACCACCCCATATATACAGGGTCTCCCAAAAAGATCTGAGGAGCGATATAAGAAATTGCAGAGCTTATTGAAGTAAATATTTTGACAATGAAACATGGTCTTCGAGAAGTGAGTGTTTCGGAGTCAGAGTGGTATTTACTTCTTCTGAACATATAACACCGGCCAGAAAATGCCACATGGTCGTTTAGAAGAGATTTCACAAACGTGAGGGTATTTTATTAGCCTTCGTTCCCAATACCTCAAAGTCATAACCCTACGACCTTTTAAAGGGCTCAAAGCGAATACAATTACAATGCGCATGGCGATAATTTTGATGTCAAATATATGGCAATGCGAGTCGTTATTGCAGAGTAATTAAGATTTTTCGGCGGGCACGTTGAGATTGAGTGCATGCGTCTACAATGGAAGTCCCCCATACAGTCAGCCAAAGGCAGCATCTGCCCGGTCTTGCGTCGATCTTCTGTGTTTTCATGCACGCGTTGAGCTAAACCTTTAAGGGACACGTTCGTTCCCTTGCTGTTAGGTGCCAGAGTCTCCATAACGGCAGGTACGAAAATTTATCTCCATAAATATATATATATATATATATATATATATATAAATATATATATATATATATATATATATATATATATATATATATATATATATATTTAACTATATATATATATATATATATAACTATATATATATATATATATATACATATATATCCACAAACAAAGCACTCGCTTCATATATATATATATACCATAACTGTTTTTCGATGAAGAATTATTGATATAGATCAGACATGTCTTACTCCCGAGTTTTCAATGACAGTGGTACACTGCCACGCTTACATTTTAATTTCGAGCCTTGTTTTGTACAACTTATGCATGCTGAAGATTTTCGTACGTTGTAATCTTTTTTTTCAGATCTATTCCAGAAACAGAGGAGAACAATTGTATTGGGCGTCCTGGCCTAAGTTGATCTGTAAAACAGGAAAAAAGTTGATTAGTAATCGACCATAGTTCCTAGCGCGAAGCCCTTCGAATTCCGGGGCAATTCGTTAAAGGCTAGTTGTTAACTACGACGTTGACTTAACGAAGCCCGAGAAATGTCTTTGAGCATTAAAGCGTATTAGCTTTTACGCATAGCGAGCTGCGTTTGAAACAACTTTCCCACGGTAAAATTGGCGCACATTGCCAACCACTTTTACTAGTTCCTTTTTGGCGGGGTCTAAAACAGTAACTGGCCACGCATATTTAGGCAAGAGACAGCACGGGCATAGCATGCGTTTATCGTTCACGCCTCATCCGTGGTCGTCGTCGTCGTCATTGTGGGATTCGCAGAGGAGAACGCATGTCTATTTATGAGCGAATACACCCAGTAATTTAATTGACTCTGATGACGGATAACAACAAGAAAACCAACAAGAACGAACGGTTGTGAAGACCGCAGCAGCAGAAGCAAAGGCGGCAGCAACAACGACGACGACAAGAATAACAACAGTATTTATTATTGCAACGCTTTTTATTTTCTATAACTGTTGTTGCTACGCCATAGGTGGCCGTTAGTATGTTCACTACGGCTGATTTACCGTTATAATTACAGCTGCCCCTGCTGGGTCAGCTGTGCCAAAATGAATAATCGACTTGAATACATTATTACTGCTCCTATTAGAGTAAGAGCAACGTTCACAAACAACGACAACGACGACGACAACAGAGGCAGTAACAGCAGTCATCACAGGGACAGAAACGTCAACAACAACAACAACAACAGCAAGAACTGCAAACAGGATCAGTGGATGATTTGATCAGCAACAATATGCTCGATCCGGCATCAGTAGATCAAGCATATTACAAAGAGCAGGGCAGCACTATGCTCAACAACAACAATGACAAAAATATCAAAGCTTGTTCAAGCATATAATAAGCAGCCGCAGCAGCAGCAGCAGTAGCAACAACGGCGGCAACAACAACAGCAACAACAAGAACAACAACAACTACTACTTCGACAACAGCACCAATAGCTCTAACAACAACGACAACAGCAAAAAGAATACGCAAATGGAGCCACATTTCAATACTCAGCATTCATAAGGCAGAGCCGGAAAATGTGCAGCAAGTGAAACGGGCAACGCAGGTCGTAAGCGGGCGTCCGGGAATCGCAAAATCGTTTCTGCCACGATGGCTGCCGCTCTCCCACCGTTGTCGTAGCACGTTGTGCATGCTGTGGTGTGCAGAGTTCCCTCGGCTGGGAAACACTGCACACAGCACTACTTGTGCTACGAGCGGCTACCCAGCAACAATGCCACACGCGGCGATACTTGGCCGAAGTAACTAGAGATGGATAAATAGTTCGGGGAAACGGGGGATCGGGACCGAGAGAGAGAGAGAGAGGGAGGAATACAGTCAGAGAGAGAGAGAAGGGGGAATACAATCAGAGAGAGAGAGAGAGGAGGAATAAAGTCAGAGAGAGAGAGAGGGAGGAATAAAGTCAGAGAGAGAGAGGGAGGGGGAAGCAAGTGGGGGGAGAGGAAGAGATGGGGGTTCACATGGGTGCGGGCAAAAGGGCAAAAAAAAGCAAAGCAGACACAAAGCCAGCCTATATGAGCATCTATCCTGCTGCTGCTGATGCTACTGATTCCTATGAGCTGCCAGCAATCGTCCGGGAAACAGGTCTGGTTTTCTCTCTCTCTTAGCACGGCGCAACGCATCACCCCTTCACCGCTCCCCAGGCTGCCGCCCGCACATGCTAATAACATCCGACTGATCACGTTAATTGCTACCATTTTTTCTTCTTTCTCTTCTTCTACTATGACTACTACTATAACTCCTATGGCTACTGTTACTTGTTTGCTTGGTTGGCCGATTGGCTCGTAGTTTGCCTTCTGGTTGGCTACCATACCACGACGCTCAGCATGCGGTATTTAACGGGTGACAATATATATATATATATACACATAATATTTACCTAACCCGATTGTCCTATTGGTGATAGCTCAGGTAGCTTTACTCTACAGGTCTATGCAACAGGCTAGAACCTTACTCGATTCTGTCGCTCTTACTGACTTCGAAGCTCGATTGGAAACAAGTCGCCGTAGAGCAGTTGCCCTATGCGGTCACGAGCCCGTCGAAACTGGACACCAGAGAAAATGGTCGGCAACCCTATATAAGCAAAGGGTCGAAAACCTCATTGCGGGATGCGTCACGGATGCCGATACGGCCAGCTGCGCTTCATCTCCTCTAAAGACGCTAACTCCGTTCAGGAGCGGATGCCTGCTGGTTTGAGACGCGGCAATTACTAACATTGTTTTTGGTAGGAGGTGATATACGACTACAATAGATGAGCGCCTATATATATATATATATATATATAGTAAATGTTCTCTGATTGAGAATCCCGATTTACATGAG
Organism: Dermanyssus gallinae; assembly: GCA_003439945.1. NCBI lineage: Eukaryota > Metazoa > Arthropoda > Arachnida > Mesostigmata > Dermanyssidae > Dermanyssus > Dermanyssus gallinae. The sequence continues at coordinate 110,626 of QVRM01004234.1, forward strand.
GAACAATGTATACTGTCAGGATCTGGCCTCTATGAGTATTAAAAGTGTACATACAACGCAAGCGATCTGATTGAATTCCGCCACTAATGGAGCTTCGACATGTGTCCTCGAGTTAAACTTCAGCTCTGCTTCGTGTTCCGCTGCTCCCTTGTCTTCGACGAACTAGCCTTTATCTCTTGCTGCCTATCCACTGAGGATTGCTTGCCCCATTAGACGTCCCGATTCGGCGTGCCTCCACGACATGGAGATTCCCGACATGGAGAGTGCGGATGGGTAAGGCTAGCCTCATGAACGAAAGACATGCCATGCCATAGCTCTTAATCAGGGATTACCGTCAGTGCGGCCAACTGGCGTCGATTGGGACTATCGTTTCGTACGTTGATTTATGCTAGCCACTTCTTGCAAGGCAGATTGTTAGCCCGTTAAACGCAACGTTACCACCGCGATCGTTGTTGTTGTTATGGTTGATACTTTTGCTGTTTTTCTTATTATTGTTGCTGTACTTGCTTTCGTTGTTGTTGTTGCTGTAGTTGCTTCCGGTGTTGTTGTTGTTGTTGTTGCTGTACTTGCTTCCGTTGTTGTTGCTGTTGCTGTTGTTGCTGTACTTGCTTCCGTTGTTGTTGTTGTTGTTGTTGTTGCTGTACTTGCTTCCGTTGTTGTTGTTGCTGTTGTTGTTGCTTTTGTTGTCGCTGCTGCTGCTACTATCGATTGAGCATAAACGGTC
>QVRM01004235.1:0-77500 GCA_003439945.1 Dermanyssus gallinae
CCTACAACCACGTAACAGCGCTCAAAACGGACATAAACGGACAAATTACGATTTTCGGAGGGCATGTCCAGGTTAAGTGCATGTAAAATGACTGTGTGGCGACGTTCACTACAGCCGACGTGTCTCGCGACAGCCACAGCGCGTCATTTTTCATGCACTTAATCTCAACACGTTTGCCGAAAAATAGTCATCACTCCACAACCACAGCTCGCATTGCCATACGTTTGGTACCAAAATGATCGTCAGGAAATGCGCATTTGCTGAATATGTCCGTTTTGAGCGCTGGTATGTGGTTGTAGGGTTTATGATATTGAAGTATTTGGCGTGAACGCTAATAAATAACTTCATTTTTGGCGAATTCTCTTCTAAGCGACCATGTCGCGTCTTTTGACCGGCCTCATATATTCTTCAGAAGAATTTCTCAGGAACACGACGGTGTGCTTAGTTTCTGTATAGGAGGACTGGTTGTCTCGCAACAGCACATATTATGCTCCTATGTTGGGCAAAAACACTAGTGTCACCAATTGTCGTAAACTAACTCTCACTCCGAAACAAGACTTCTTAGAAAACATGTTCCATTGGAAAAAATACTTGCTTTAACGAGCTCTACAATTCCTATATCTATTATGGGAAAATTTCTGCACACCCTGTATAATATGGCATAACTCATTCAAATTATGTTAATGACTAAGAAGTGTATATATAAATACTATATATATATATATATAAAAGGAGAATAACCTGGCAAGTCGTAGGTTGCCGCCAAAAAAGTGTACTCGGGCACCGGAAAGGGCCACAGTCAGCCAACAGCCACCTAGTGGCGCCCTCTACGGCGAGTTTGAGAAGGACGGAGTTCGGGCCCGGCAGTGTTCGACAGATATCGTTGCTTCGCCGTCGGCGCAGTGCGCCCTTCAGCCGAACATACTGCTGATGCTGCTGCTGCTGGCCGCCGCCGCCGCCAATGGTTGGCATTTCCCTGGGTCGCGACCAAGTCCTCTTTTCTCACCGCTGTTGTAGCAACCGACTGGGCCTGCTAATCGTAGTCTCGATAGGCAATATGGGCCCTTCCCAATCGTCCCTCACCCTTCTTTCTCCCCACCTGCCGCTTTATCTTTCTGCTCGCTGCCATCACTCGCTGATTTTTCCAGCCCTTTCTTACTTTGCCTCTCGTTTCCCATGCCCACCCGAAGCAACCAAACCCACCCCTTCAAAGGTAGGCGAGGGTGTTGTGCCTATCAACAAACAGAAGCCAGTAACAGTGCCAGCCCGTACGCACCACCAATTTGGCAGCAATGGGAGCCGTAGAGGGCCAGACGGCGAGTTTTGCAGCAATCAGATCAGCGCGGGGAGAGTACACTGTGTACACAGCCGAGGATACCCTTTCGTCGTCGTCGTCGTCGTCGTCGTCGTCGTCGTCGTTGTAGTAGTAGTCTTGCCCCAACGTCTGCTACGGCTATTCATTGGTACGACAACTGCCCACCACCGCTACCAATGCCATAACCCTAACCAGCAACGATGAACTACTGCCCCGAATACAGCTTCTACTGCCACTGCATTGGGCCGTCGCCAGAGGCCGCCGCCGGGGGTGGGGCTGTGCCGTGTCGTCTTCTTCCACTCTAGGGATTCTACCTACGGCCTCTCCCTATTCCCCTTCGCTTCTCACTGTTCCTTGCAGTAGTCGAGCACTATCAGTAGACCTTTCCTTCCCTCCCTCCCTCCCTCCCTCCCTCCCTCCCTTCCTTCCCTCCCTTCCTTCCCTCCTTCCTTCCTCCTTTCTCCCCCCACTATACTCCGATATACAGAACCCCCAGCTCTCTCCCCACCGGCGGCGCAAGAGGACGACGACGACGGGACCAAAACAACAAGGCTGCCGCCTTGCAGCAGCTTTACCATCGTCTCACCCGCTACTGGCTCTCGTATACGACTGGGAAAGGGGTGGTCTTCTGTCTGTCTGCTCGTGTCGTATGTGTCATGTCGACGAGAAGAGAAGCGCGCCTGTGCGCGCGCGAGGGAGAAAGACGGAGAGACGCAGAGCCCGAGTAAGATCAGCCGTCAGCGCCAGCAGCAGCAGCATCAGAGGCAGCACAACAACAACAACAACAACAACAACGGCAGGGTAAGCATTAGCTGTCGGGGCTATTTAGTCAGCGCGGGTTCATCCATCGACGTGGGTCGACCGAACGAGAAGAAGCAGAAGCAGAAGAACACCAGAAAGGAAGAAGAGGAGGAGGACGAGGTCTATCCGCCTCCCAAAGCCCAGCCAATTCCACTCAGCAATCCAACCCAGTGGTGTCCCAAACAAGCGCTGCCATTTACTCACTACACGCCCAAGTACTGTAGTGCCGTTGCCCCCCCCCCCCCATACAGTGGCCTACTACAGTGAAGAGAACGACCAGTCAGCCAGCCTGTCAACAGGGTTGCAACAACAACGCCGCTCGTCGTCCCCTATACAAGCCTGCCTCAATTGGCTTACCGTGGCTTACGTTGAAGCGGCGGTTTGTGGCGTCTCTTTTTGCCGCGCAGTGGTCCTGCTCCGTTTCGGTCCGGCCCACCTCGTCGCCCTGGCCTAGCCTGGCCTGGAGACACCGCGGAGACACCTACCTGCCTTGTGCTGGCTGGTCTAGCGAATGCGAATGCTCATAGGGTGGGCAAAGCATTTTCCAAATTCGACTGACGACATCCGACGAAACCTGACGAACCCGGTTCTGATTCTGACACGGTGGTGATCAACGCTATGACTAGCATCAGCGCCATGATAATGATGATGATGACGACGACGATAATGATGATCTCCATCATCATGACCTCTATTCCCATCCTATCATCATCATCATCATCATCATAGAGGCAAGTGTGCCTATCATATCAGTGTCGAATAGTGGAATAGTGGCAATCGGCTACCAGCCCAACGAAACGACGTGAAGTGAGTGTTGTCGTGTCATTGCCATTAGCAGCGGGCGTCTGGCTGCCTCGCTGGCCGATTGGTGCTTGTAGGTGGGTGGTTCGCTCGTTGGTTCATTGGTTGTGGGAGAGTAAGCTGGACGTTTCGTCGCTCTCTCGAACAAAGGAACATAGATAGGTGCCGTGTGCAAACGTGGTGGTGGCCCAACTTACACTACACTCTCGCGTAGCCTATAGAGGCCGCTGAGTGAGCATACGAGGGCAGGGAAGAAAAAGGCAGAAGCAGAAAAATAAGGAGAATAACAAGAAGAAGAACAACAAGAAGAAAAACAAATGTGTAGCCACGATTGGTGCTGCCATAACTAACTGCTACTAGCGCAAGTATCTATGCGCGCTCCACCCTGCTAGAGATTTGACTCTCGTATACGGCTCGATGCTCGACACTGACACCTAGAGGAGAGATCGGAACTGCGTATTGCGGAAAGCAGTGCTAAGCTGTGGTGTGTGAAAACGACGACGACGACGACGACAACCTAACTTGCGTTGGTGTCTTGGTGCGCCGAAAGGAGACTGTTGGCCACAAGCTGCTGCCACTCGACCGTATCTGGATGCGCGTGGAATAGGTGTCGGTGTTGTCGGTGTTGGTGTTGGTGTAGAAGTTGTTGTTATCGTTGTTGGTGATATCGGTGCGGCTTCGGCTGCGTGTGCGGCCGCTGATCTGTCGGGTGTACAGGCCCTATCGGGGGCCCATTCGGCCGCCAAAATTGCTCTCAAGATGCCGGCCGTTCGGGGGGATGGGATTCGAGGCCTTGCCGTGTTCATCTCGGACATTCGCAACTGCAAGAGCAAAGAGGCCGAAATCAAGCGCATCAACAAGGAGCTGGCGAACATTCGATCCAAGTTCAAAGGCGACAAGACGCTTGATGGCTACCAGAAGAAGAAATACGTCTGCAAGGTAGGCTAGAGGATACACGATAGCATGCATCTGCATGCAGCAGCAGCAGCTGACAAAAACGAGCTGAACGAGAACAAAAGGCGCCAGCTGGTTACATTTCATTCGGCGTGTCGGGCGAGGTCGGGTCGTATTCTCGTCTAGTCTCGTTGGCGTGACATATCCGTCCGACGTCCGACTGCCGAATGGTGTCGGCGCTGCGGCTGTAGCGGCAGTTTGACGTTTCCACTAGTAGTTGATTGGCTAGGTACTGATAGCCCGGATAGCCATGTAGGCTCGACTGCGCCACCGTGGAGTGAGCGACACGATGCACTCTCCTCGCCCATCAATCACCCTTACCCGACCTAAGCTCTTTCCAGTTCAAGATAGCAATTCTAGTAGTAGTAGTAGTAGGCATTCCGAGATCCGTCAACAGGAGTCTATTTATCTATCTATCCGTTAACTAACTCTCTACTACAACAAGAGCAATCAGCTCAATTCAGTAAGGGACTGGTGTATTGCTCATACTTGCCTGTGTGTTGTGTATGTATGTATGTATGGCGATGGAGACGTTGATAGTCTGTGGGTATTTAGAGTAAATGGGTGTTTGCCGTCATCTGTCGCTACCGGGCAGTGCTCAGCCGCCGAAAGATCCTCGATTGTGGGCGCGCCATTGCTTCTCCCTTCTCGTGGTTGCCGCCACTCCGGAGCCGATAGCCAAGGCGACGAGACGAGAAACGTGTGCTTTGGTAGAGCCAGGTTGTCGAGTCCGGCATTGGCGTGGTGGCATTCGCCGGCGCCTCGCGATCGGAGAAGACACATAGCAGGTGCGCGGGTTCGAGCCCCACCGTTGCACATTTGTACAGTACCTGTATTTATGGGGGTAGTCCGTCTATGAAGCAATGCGAAAAGCAGCCCGGTCGTTGGGGTTTCTTCTTCACAATCTTGGCTGAGGTTCAGCCCGAAATATATTTTTTAGCTAGGTGAGCTATCCTCCCACTAACGTCGCCTCACAGCCAGGGTACTGTTAGCACGCTGCTTGCGCAAAAATCAGTCAAAAAACCTTGCTGACCTGGTGGATTTCGACCGCCGGCTTTCGTCATTATGTTCGCTTTCTTAAATGCGATAGGCGCTTATCTCTTGGTGCCCACTCCGTCTGGGTACGTTCGTCAACGGATGGCATTTGAGTTACAACGAATTAATTACAGAATGATGTTTGGAAAGGAATGCCCGCTGATGCACGGAATAATATCAGTGGCACAATTTCGTTATAAGGTATAATAACATTTATAGTGCCACAGAGCTATATATACTAGTGCTTTAGACAACTTTAAACAATAAAATTGATTTTGCTCGCGTTTTTCTTATGTAAAGTTGTAATCGTTTTCGATGTCTGCACTAACAGTGCACGGAGGCGTCTTCTATAAAGTAAATAAAGTTGATGAGGTCGAATTCTTCAGAGCTATCTTCATGATTAAATAGTGAATGAATTCAGTGCCTATAAATAAGTTTAGACATTTATATGATTATGCACCCTAATAAGGCAAGTGTTAGGAGAGTGCTTGCAAATCAACCATGAAAAAACCGTACACGGGCAGTAGCCTTACGGCAAAAATATATATATATATATAAAAAAAAGTCGAGTCATTGTAAATAGAAACTGCAATACAAATTCTTTGACGACTCATCATCGAGACGACTTCTTATAATAAAATAAAAATACATTATCTTTTTATATGCATCTTGCATGTAGCCTGTTTAACGTTGGCGTGATCATCGGTGGCGAAAAAAGCATATTGGCATATTTAGAAGGTTGCTTTAGAATAGGGCTTTTAGGGGTGGGAGGGAGCAGTCGGGCCCTCATGGTCTCGATGCACTCTTACAGGACGGTGGCAAATTAAATGGCAAAATCTCCCTATCCAACCGCAGGTGAACGTGCGGGATGATAGACAAGGATAGAACTGGGTGAGAGAACGACAGACACGCTTCTCCCAGGGCCAAAATAATACCGAGCCTGGGTGGTGGGGAGGGAGCCGGGTTTAGTGGGTATGTGAGTCCCACACTAGTCACGCAGGCTGCAACTGACGCATGTCCATCATGCATTCCGGAAACCTCCCATAAAAAAAGGACTTTTGAGGTGTTCGTGTTTGTGTGATGAAAACTGTGGTGATATCTTTAGTAATATCAGGAAAGTTAGGACAAATAGTCCAGCGCTCACAAACATACCGAACTTCCCCGTGAACTTTGCAGATGGTATGCGTATTATACAGATGTTAATGGAGATAGAGAAAACACTGCCATATAAACGTTGAGAGACTGCATAGCCGGGACGATAACATAAGGTTATCACAGACTTACTTGCACTCTTTCCTGAAGTCCTGTTGTGATTTCCTGAAAATCGCGCAGTTTGCAACAGGAGACCGTAGTGGTTTGTCGTAAATATGATTGTGCTACTAACGTCATAGTGATCTCGGCCTGGCTGACAAGCAAAGGTCTGCAAGACCTTGCACTCTAAAAATGAATTTATGCACTTGAGAATTCAACAAAATTCCACGGTAACTACGAAGTGTACAAAAGAAGCTGAAGTCAGCAGATCAGCCGTTTTAAGAATACTTAAAATACTTGAAGTCACTTCTAAGCTCTTCTAAGTTGGCGCTTCACAAATGAAGCAATCTGAAAAAGTTTCGCGTCCGAGTGTGCACTGCCCGCTTCTACAAAAAAAAACGATAGCTGGTTTGAGAGTTGATTGAGCATTCACTGTTCTCCCTTTGCATTAACATTGTCCAAACATTACCTATTCGCATCAATAAGAGGTTATTGGCTAGGAACACTCTTTAGACTGTAAAGAAGGACGAAGAAACATTGACTAATTGGTGCTGTAGTGTCATTGAAAATGAGATAGAGCAGTATCTAGTAATAAATTAAAGAAAAAAACTTACGTTTGTGCAATTTTATGTTTTCCATCTAGGTATGAAAACACAAATACTTTCAGTGACAGTTCAATATACCGTGCGTGAACTTGCCACCTGTAGCTGAGGGTGTGTTTCTTCTATTTGGCGTCATTGTGTGACTGGTGTGGACTTATATGCACGAAACTATCGAGCCTCTGTGGCACATAGCGTGCAAACTTTTAGTAAAGGCTTTTCTGCAATTTTCCTTGTCCCTTCGTGTTTTTTTTTGTTATCATTATCATCGATATACATATGTATCTTTGTTGGCGATTAACTTCAACAAAATACTAAGCCTCGTGTGTTCATTACCTTAGTTATTCCTGTGTGCACAACTTTGCCCTCCTCTCTCTATCCCTGAAATGGCGGTTGCTTAGCGTACGCTGACCCGCCCCCCTCCCAGCTCCCCCGATGATGTGGGGCACGCACTGCCCTCTGATCGATCGATAATGTCTCCCGTGAGAGCCCCCACGTTAGGTCGCTTGCTGGGAGAGTCCCGATGAATGACGAGTGTCGCCAATAGATCCGAACATCCGAACACCGGGCGTATGACGCGAACCGGCTGATTGGGGTAAGTGCACTCACGCGCACCCCGCGGTAAATACCACGACCTCCTTTCTGTCCGCCGTACATACAACGCAGCATTTGCCACAACCGTCATTGGCGTATTGCACGCAGTTATGCTTGGAACACTAGCGGTCTGTCTGGCTGTACTGGCACTAGCGCGAGGTGAGGCTACTACTGCGGCCACATCAGTAGGTACTATTCCTTGCCTTGCTGCAATGTTGTGCCTGATAGAGATAGAACACATCGTATGTATATATATATGAAAAAAAAAATATATATATATATATGTATGTTCCTCCAACCCTCTCTCTCGGGAGCGTGACAAGAATCATTCTCACAATGCCGCCCACTGGACTTCTTAGGCGAAACACTGCCCCAGGAACGCTGACGTTGTTTATTAATAGTGAAAATGTATATATTAAGAATTTACCGTCCCTTCCCCATAAACGGGCAGATGGTGTGCTCGTTCCCCACGGCTTCGTAATAACGAGTCTGGGCCCTCTTCGCTCGCAGGGGAGCTGCATAAGTGTTACGAATCGACATGTCCCAGATCAGCAGTTTCCCCATAGTCCAGTGGGTCAGGCTCGTGCCGTCTGGGTTAATGTTTGTGACAGATGTGTCAGCTCGACGTGCATGGTAAGGCCCGCCTGTCTGAAGGACCTAACGAGCGCATCATTTACGGTGTCGTGGCGTTCCTGCTTCATGGGTGCCACCTCCTTGCAGCTCAGCTTAGGGTGATCCTTCGCATCAGCCATGTTCTGGGCCTGAGTCGCCAAATGTAAACTGCCACTCCTGAACAGGTTCGTCTGGGTGAGCTACTGGAGAGTAGGTCTTCTCCGAGGAGAACTCAAGCAACCCCCTGGCAAGCAACGAGAGAATCCAGGTAGAGCAAAACTGGAGGGGCTCCTAAGCCAGAGACCGCCGAGGCTGACAGGCAACTGGAGCTGAGAGCTCATGCAAACGTATCGAGGGAAATGCGTAGACACATCTCCGCACATCGCAGCAGAACGAACCAAGCTGGTGGAGGTCTGGGGGTATCTTGAAGGCTGGTCTTGCCCTCAAGAACCACGCGACCCTTTGCACACCAAGCGAATAGCGCAGCAAGAAGAAAGTCGTTTAGACGCTAAACAGAAACAGGCGAGCATGCATTCGCGAGAGACGAGACGCCATACGGTCCAAGTCGGCGTTGGATGGGCCTTAAGGCAATCTTTATTGGCAAATGTCTAAAGATAGATCCTCTAGCGATGGATCTCAAGCCACCGGTCTTGTGAGTCTCAGGTCAATCAGCCATGCTCTGAAGTGCGTGTCCCGGACATTTTCAGTCGCATTCCCTGCGGTGATGTTGCCGCAGATCTTTGCTAGATCGTAGCAAAGACACAGCCAAGGTACTGGCGAGAAATCGGTGAACGTGAGAAGATCGGCGGGCGTATCCAAGCGCCCAGTTACTTTCTCGCAAAAGCTTTTCAGCAGAAAAAATAACTTCGCCAGGGGTGCGGGGGTAAAAGTGTTTCCGAGCAGGCGCTGGCTCATAAAGCGGCCGTCGGAGTGGGCAGGAGGATGCTTGTTGAGAATCTCCTCGAATGATTTAGCTGCGTCGGGCGACACGCCCGACGCAGCTAGAGCATTCGAGGGTCTTGAGACCTAAAAAAAGAACTTGAGTCCGTGCTTCCGGAGAATCCGGACGAGTTGTCGACATTGTTTCAGCTTGCGAAGCAGGTCAGTCAGATGGACCTCCAATACGTTGATGAACCAGACAAGCCGGTGGGCCGCTTAAGGGTGCCATGTGTATGCGTCCCATGTCCTGGTTAAGGCCGACCCCGTGAGAGGCCTACGAAGAAGCAAAGGGTACAGCGAAACGATACACCCTGGGTCTGGGCAACGTCTACCCTACCCCCTGGTGCACTGAGGCTGCTAACGGCTCGTTTCTTTAGATTGTGCTTGGCGCCCGTAGAAGGCGTTTAGTACTCGTACCATGGGCACTGCTGAAGACGTTGGGATCAAGCAGCGGCGATACCTGCAGATTGAGCAGCTAGTGACGGAGTGGGAGAGGTTCGCGAGGGCGACGTTTATGGGATAAGGTCAGGACTTCTAGGAAGTCCCCCGGCAGGCTGGTTATCCGTAATCATTGCTTCGGTGAAGCGGACGGCGTGGGAGGGTATCTCCGGGTGACTAGCAGGGCCGCTTGAGATTTCCAAGATCAATCATAGGAAAGGCTGGCGTGCCGGAAGACCTGTGGGCAAGCTCGGCGAAGCCGGAAAAATGCCGGGGGAATCACAGAGGCGGTTATCGAACCGTTACCGTGTGTTAACGTGTTACCTTGCTCGAGTAGCTCGCAAAAACACGATGAGACAAAAGTATTTTCTGCATTTGTTTTTCTCCGCGAAGCAGATGTCATAGCCAGCCTGGGGTGCACCATGATCGACCATAGAGGTTTATACTATAACTATGTAATACATATACATACGTACATACTCGCATGCATACAAGCATATTCGTATTTATGTATATGTGCGTATACATATACCGCTTTTTTTCCCAATGTTAAATATCCAATATGACCTGTGACCACTTTGACATCGTCACTTATGTAGCCAAGACAGTGACTTGTGTTGAATTCCTAGTCGAGCCTAACAAGAGAGGAAGTAACGTACATTTTTTCCCACTAGCAGCGATTTGTCCACCCAAACTAGGTCGCGAACCTTTACGTAATTGTCAATGTTGCTACGACGACCTGTACGGCTTTAGTCGATTCAAGAATGCACACATATATATATATATATATATATATATATATATATAGACACAGCAGTTAACTCGGAGATTGGAGGGAGGCACTAATATGCGAATAATGCACTACCATGCTTGTTCCGAAACAATACATGCTCTGGAGTCTGTCAGATTGCATCCGGATATTGGCAACGAAAGATATTGCTATTTAATGAACTTCCTATATTTCTGTCTGACAATTTACAGCTCAAAAGCAAAGCATATCTGTTAAAGGTGTAAGGAATTTTTACTAGCGTGTTCATGTTCGCCTTAAAAATTGGCGGCGGACGAACCTTTTCGAGTTGTCTGCAGGTTAAGTCTGCAAGCTATTAGTGCGAGTGAGTAGCGGTAAAACAGATTTTGACCAATGTTGCAAATACTTATATAAAAATCATTAATCCGTTGGATTTAATCACAAAGAGAACTTAGAACTTAGCACCACTTCACGCCTGTTTGTTATACAAACTTTAAGCACCTGGCGCAAAATCTCAATTCTTAAAGTGGCCTCTTCTACACAGACAGCAGAATTAAAGTAAAAAGTCTCCTACTATCATGCAAACCGGAGGTGTCCCACTTAAAATTACGTCTGTGTGTAATCACATACACACATGTATAAAGGGGGCCCACCTTCTTATATTCATTTTAATTCGCTGGGTATACGTTATTGACGCTTTTAGCTTGTTTTGCTGCAAGCCTCTTTGCTGACGACTTTCAAATGCAAATGCGTAAGTGGCATTTGCAACGTTCGTACCAAACAGCTAGCATACTTTGCCGTATTGTTCTTCACTGCCCAGTGCCTACGTAGTACAGAATGCAAAGTAGTCAATTCTATATTCAATTAAAAGTTAAGTATTTTGAAAAGACAGTACTGCGGACACAACCGACAAGGGGCAAAAAGGCCGACTAGGTTTTAGCAGTGAGTCCCACGCTACCGTAGCTTTAACAATGACGTCGGTCGGTGTGCATCGTGCATTTTACCTGTCTCTATATATATTAAATAAATAATAAAAAATATATATATCCAATTAATAGCCATGTATAGTGATGTATGGCAATGTTTGAGGGCGGACGACATTGTATGCATAGCCGACGACAATAAAGAGCAAGATTCTGGGTGAACTGCGAAGACAGGTACTAGATGGACACAATTGAACTTTAATGAGGAACAAGCCCATTTTTCTACTCTCCTCTCTGCAATGATCAAGAACCCACATCATCGTACGACGAGGTCCAGAGTCTCTCAGTCCAATACCTTACTTTGGCAAGGCGCGACGCGCTTGGACAACCTATGGTAGGGACCGCCAATATTACCGAAGTCACAACGGTTTAGTTCACTTGGTCGCGGAGTGATCGTAAAAAGCAAGCTCAAGCTCCGGCAGCTTCCTATGTGGCCAAGGCTCGGCAAAACGTCTACGAGCTACCGAGATGGTGACTTAACGTATATACTGTGGGGACCGCCGTCGTAAATACGGTACACCCTACACACAGACTGGGCGGACGCAAAACTCGAAATCGTTTGTCGATTTTGTCTTGCACATACTCTGAGGTCTCGGGACGTCTTACAAGATGTGACGCGCGACGATCACGGTCTAAATATGTACTAAAGCTGCCCGCAATTATCTCGCATTTATTAGCCTGGCTTATAGAATGTTAGTGTCACAATAATACGAAAACATTCTGATATACGTGATAGTAGTTGCTCAAATGCATTGTGTGCGAGGTGGGCACATCTTCACTACTTCTTTTTAACGTTTGTCCTCGTCAGAAAATAAAGCTGAAGTATGGCAGCAGCCTTCACTGAAGCCTACTTCTTTCTTCTGTTAGGCGGTGGAACGGCTACATTATTTGTTTTGCTTTGTGTCTGCCGTGGGATGCGAGAGCAACTAGGTTTTGACAAAACAGCTATGTCACTAAAAAAATATTTAAAGTACGCACAGAAAATTCCCCGTTTCACTATTCGTGAGTACGCAGTTCTTCTATTAAATGCAGTCGTTTGATAAAATAATCCTTGAGTCCGTTCTCTTGGCCTAGCCTGTGTAACAGCATTACTCATTTTTATGCGCATGAAGCGATTGGAGGATACCTTAGAGCACATTGTTCTTAGGTGCCCAACATGGCCGGAGCAGGCGCTTTTATTAAATTAATACACTGGCTTTTACCTTACACGGCATGCGCAAAAAATAACGAAAACGCTCTCCTATTAGAACACAACATTTGAAGTCCTAAAAGCTGTACTACAAGAAAAAGCGAGGGCCAATTCCCTAAGGCGGTCTCTCCCCTCTCCCCGTGGCTCTCGGGGAACACACCCGCCAGGAGAAGTAAACTTGCCGCCCCCCCCCCTTCCCCTGGCTGTTTGGTGTGGTGAGCAAGCAGTCCCCAGCCAGATCGGGAAACGAAGACATGACTGGTTTTTAGTGAGTCGGAGCCCCACACTACTGGCTCAAGCTTGCACGCATAAAACGACAGCAATCCCAGTTCTACTGCGGTTAACGTTTTCACGCAGAATACGTTTCCCGTCTCCCCCGTTTTTGTGACAGTCTATGTTTTTGTACTACTAGTTTTTTTTAGTTTTGCCTACATACTCCTGCACACAAGTCTGTCCTATGAGCATGATCAAATCCGAATTGTCTCAAGAAGGGTTATACTCTGAGTCTGGTATTATTCGTCTCAAGGTGCTTGTGTGCGCGCTGCACGTTTTTGTGCAAATTTGGGACCAAAGTAGAAAAAGCAGACACTTGTAGCTGCGCTAGGCCAGCGGGTGCCGTCGAACGACATGACCTTTCGCGTGCACGAAACTCGGGAAAAGCGTCCATCAAAAATATCTTCGCACAAGCCTTACGCCTACCTGGAGTATCTCGTGTATTGCGAAGCGCATTGGACCACTCAAGAGCGGCAGACGCCGAATGGATGGACTAACATTTCCCTATTTCTTTAGAAGAGATGAGGGCGCGCCCTAGTTTGGAACGTGGCCGTGAACGTCAGCCTTTTATTGGCGATTACAAGGCATCTCGTTCTGGCTACGCGGTTACGCTTAACAAACAGAATAAATTGCACGCTTAGTACTCACAACTTTCTACACGGGACACGCAACTATTTTATAGGGAATCTGCAATAGGAACGACTTCAAAGTGACCCTAATTTGTATTGGCGCCCTAACATTGGTATGAAAGCCTCTGCCTACGTAGTGGTAGAGCAGAGTGATGCTGTAAAGCCATGCGCATATTGACCATCATTTTACATCAACCTTATATATATATATATATATATATATATATATATATATATATATATATATATATACATATATACATATAACCCCACGCTGTTTCTTTTGACATTACAGCTATTGTTCATCTTCCTGCTTGGTCACGACATCGATTTTGGCCATATGGAAGCGGTCAATCTACTATCATCGAACAAATACTCAGAGAAACAGATCGGTTACCTGTTCATCTCGGTGCTTCTAGACGAAGGCAACGAACTTATGCGTCTCATTGTGCAAAGCGTCAAAAATGATCTATGTGCCAGAAATCCTATTCATGTCAACCTCGCCCTACAGGTTAGCTATGATATTTACATATACATTGCATGTGTGTTCGTTCCAGTCAGTCTTATTATGATTTCGGTTGAATTCTATTTTTTGTTTATGGCAATTTTGTAAAATGGCGTTTTTTTACAAAAGAACGCCGTGAGTATTTTGTAGAAACAGTTATTTTGTATACTCTTTTAGTAATAATTATATTAGACAGTAAGTGTTTTATTTATTCATTTAATTTATTCATATGTATTCAATTCCTTATCTATTAGGCCTGGATTTCGTAACATTGCGAAGTAATAAAAAATTGGAAGAGCTGGTTTAACCTGCAATTCAAATTTGGTCGGGACACTTTTGGGTGACTATGTGGCTAATTTGTTATTAAAAGTAGTATTAAATCAACATTATATATATATATATATATATATATATATAGATTTTTTTTATATATATACTGGTTGTATATATGGTTTATATATATATATATATATATATATATATATATATATATATATATATAATGTTGATTTAATACTAATGTTCACATGTCAATGCATATATGTATGCACATGTGCGGGCGTCATATTGTAGTGTATTGCGAACATCGGCTCGCGCGAGATGGCCGAGACGTTCGCCAACGAAATACCGAAGCTGCTGGTGAACGGCGACACGCTGGACGTGGTCAAGCAGAGCGCCGCCCTGTGTCTGCTCCGACTGCTCCGGGCCAATGCCGACGTGACGCCGTCTGGCGAATGGACGACGAGAATCATACACCTACTCAACGATCCGCACCTGGGCGTCGTCACCGCAGCCGTCAGGTACCTTCCTAAGTTTTGCTTTCGCTGCTAGGACTCCTTAGAAACTGTTAGAGAAATAGCTATTCGAATAGTTAGTTATTCGAGAGTTAATAGATAATGCAACGATCACGTACATCCTAACGAGCCAGAACGGCAGCAGGAATAAAAGCAATAAGGCGATCTTCTTTAAATGTTCATATATATATATATTTTTTTTATGGGACCGTCTTCTCCGGACGGCAAATTTATTTAAGTTCAAGAACTCTTCATTGAGCTTGAAATGTCCATTATTACATAATTTCAATATATATATATATATATATATATAACAGAGGAGCACGCGGGGTGACGATAACATGGGTTTTGGTTTACGTTTGCGTTGCCTAATAATGAAAGCTTTTCGTACCGTTTGGAGTGGTCAATATCTAGACGATAAAATCTCTAATGTAGACGGAGGGCGCCCGTGACGGCGTCTGTTATCATCGGTCGAATATCAAAAACAATCAATAATACTTTGAGAGGTAGCGGAAACCACTGTCTTAGTTGTATAACATGAGCTTTACTAGATCGAACTTGAAAAACGAGGATCCTACTACGCGGGCAGATGTTTACGCCAGTGCGTTTCCATAGATTGTCCTAAACAAATTTACATTGAGCTAGTTGACATTGCTTATCACATTTTGTCGTAGCTCTGTGCAATTGCACCAGATCATCATGAAGCCTGCATCGTTCTTTGAATTATTATTATTATTATTATTATTATTATTATTATTATTATTATTATTATTATTATTATTATTATTATTATTATTATTATTATTATTATTGTTGTTGTTGTTGCAAATTGAAGTGAATGGTTATGTGTAGTTATATCGTCGTCTGGTAAATAAATACGCGGATTACGCAATCAACTAGGTTCGTACGCACGTTGTAAACATTCACACGTGTCGTGCGATTGTCATTATATTACCCTAATATCATGTGGGACCCAGTGCATCAACGCATTCGTTTAGGCTCCCCTATTCAATCCTTCTTTTTATGCAACCATAGAAACAACTTCGACCTTCGATTGCATCCCATACACGTAATGCATAGCTTTCAACGAATGTTTAAAGGACGAAATATGGCGGTGTGCTTTAAGGGGCTAGCGCGCTGGTCATGGTTGTCATTTGCCGGGATGTCGCCGGTGTGATCGCTGTTGCTGATCCAATTTTCTTTGATTGGTGCTCATTTCGAATAAATTATAAATCATATCGGTGTGAGAGTAAGCCAGAAGATGTCTGGTAATAGTCGAACAATGAATATTAATAACAATACTCCCATCACCGTCGCAGATTAAAAGCGACGCAAGAACAGCGTGTCTAGCAAGTCGATATCTTGTTGGTAGTCTTCCCAAAATAGAAAAGTATGTTCTGTATGTGGTCATCACTTGTGTCTAATTGTGTCCTTCACAGGTGTTTGCTTTTCGCGCATACGTCAGTAAGAACGAAGAACTAATTCATAATGAAAGTGTTTGGGCATAATCGTTAATCGTGGAAAGTTCCACTGCGGCCTCCCCAAGAAACTAGTTTTCACTGAGATGCAGTGCATGTTGCTGTAAGAGTTAACTCCGGTACCACGAAGGTGCGAAGACGAACTCAAATCGAATCAAATGCACCTTTATTCAGATCATGGGGAAGTAAACCTGTATGAGCACACGTTCGCTAACTTGGGGAGCGGCGGAGTAGTGAAATGGAATTCTTAGCTACGTTATTATCTCACCAACAGTGTGAGGAAACGATAAAGAAGTTGTGGAAAACAATTACTATGGTTTTGATACATACCTGTGTATGTCTATTTGTCTGTTTAGTACGAACAACAGTTGTGGGACGACTCAAAACTTACTTCTTGTACCTCTCTTTAGCATATAAAAAAAATTATACCTTTAGATTTACCTACGACATAGTCTGAACGTCTTAGTGTAGCAGAGGTTTGTTGCAGAGGTTGATGGTCGCTGTATGTCACCTCTCTTTAGGAAAGACACTGAACGGCAGACATTTCTCTACCCAAAATAATACAGCAGTTTTTTTTTTCAATTCAAGTGACTATATAAGCCTAATGTATATAATTAGACAGTAATCTGTGTGCGTAGGCCTCTCTTCAGGAAAAACACTGAACGGCAGAAATTTCTCTACTTAAAATAATACAGCAGTTTTTTTTTCAATTTAAGTGACTATATAAGCCTAATGTTTATATTTAGACAGTAATCTGTGTGCGTAGGGTTACGTGTTGAATTAATTCGCTTGTCTGTTTGTTGTTGCGTTGTTTGCTGATAAATGGCTTCTGCGTGTGTTCAATGATTCGCTTTGTCTCCTCGGTATATATATATATATATATATATTTATATATTTATATATTTATATATTTATATATTTATATATTTATATATTTATATATTTATATATTTATATATTTATATATTTATATATTTATATATTTATATATTTATATATTTATATATTTATATATTTATATATTTATAGCCTGATCGACGCGCTCGCCAAGCGCTCACCCGACGAATACAAGGCCTGCGTGAGTCTGGCTGTGTCGCGGCTCAGCCGAATTGTGACGGCGTCCTACACGGACCTCCAGGACTACACATACTACTTTGTGCCTGCGCCCTGGCTCTCCATCAAACTGCTCCGACTGCTGCAGAACTACCCACCGCCCGACGATCCCGGCGGTAAGTTGTGAAGTCGTCGCCGACCAGTCAGAACAAGTCCAACCCTTCGCTTTCGCTGTTGCGATCTCTCGCTTCCTCCCGGCCCGAGAGTGAGGCAATGAATCAAAAAAAAAAAACATTATGATCCTGAGTCAATTTTTAGATTGAAGACTGACTGGTTGGCACAAGGCGCACTCATTTCACATAGCCTACCTTGAGGTGATGTACCATTCATCTACTAGATGCTTCTTGATGTTTTAATTTTATGCCTGCCCTACGCAAAAGCGAAGCGATTGGCCACCCTGTTCCGGAACTTTTAGGGCGAGATAGCTAGTTGTTCCCTAACTAAACTGCAGCAGATTTCGTTTGCCATTCATATTATGCTCCCTGCTCTTCCCCTTTCCATTATATGTACCTTCTTCTACTCTTCTTGTCACACTTATGTCTTAGTCGTCCCTTCTGAAAGCTCCAACGTGTACAATTATGATCAAACGAACGCATATATATATATATATATATATATTATATATATAAATATGCATGCGTTTGGTTATTATATATATATATATATATATATATATATATATATATATATATATATATATATGAGCCCCAAATATTAGTTAGATTAACGATGACGGTATATGTACTTACGTACTAATGCGTTTTTGGGTTGGGGTATGTATCCATTACAGTAAAGGGCCGTTTGAACGAGTGTCTGGACTCGCTGCTCAACCGAGCGCAGGAGCCTCCGAAGTCGAAGAAAGTTCAACATTCGAACGCAAAGAACGCCGTTCTCTTCGAGGCCATCTCGCTCATCATCCACATGGATCGGCTTGGAGCAGCTGTGGAACCTTCTCTCCTGGTGCGTACCTTTGCAATATTAATAATAATAATAATTATGTGAGCCAGGTTTGGTGACGGAATATGTGGAAATCACGTGAAATTGAGAAAGTCTTCTGAACTAATTAGGAAATACATTTTCGTACCTACCACAATGAAGGCACTGGAACCCATCAATAGGAGAAACTGAACTGTTCCTCAACGATTTAACTTAAATGCATTCAAGAGATCACAGAAGATGAACGCAAGACACATTTTTTAAAGCGGTTGTTGTATTTTCCTGTCATTAGGGGAAACGCTGGTTCCATTGTGAAAGCTATGAGCTAAGCCAATGAATAGCAGTTCACGCCTTTACATATGTTTAAATAATAATACTAATTATAGTAATTGAGGAAGGTAATGCATCTTGTTGTCACTGCTCTCATTGTTCCCATTTTTGTCATTTCCATTTTTTGTTTTTTTGTAAATATGTGTTTAGAAAGTGCTATAACTTTTTACTACTTTTATGATAATCACTTCTGATGTAATACAACTGCAGAAGGAAAGAAACAAATTTCAAAGACAATTCAAAATAGTTCTTATCTTTTCTAATTACGTTACAGGCAGTAGATAGATAGATAGGTTTTCTTATTCTCATGAGTGGTTTACATCTTGCACAGAGGTTCACAGCTCCTCAAAGCCATCAAAGGCTAGTATGGAGTGTTTATATTGCATATTTTCTTATAATTGTATTTATTGTCATTATGATTATTATCGTGTTCGGCTTATATTAGAGTAAGGTACCTAAATAGTATTGCTTAGCACTTTGTTTGAATATTGTCAAAGAAGAGGTCGCACGCACATCTGGGGGGAGTTTGTTCCAATATGTGGACACCGAGATTTGATATTGAGAAACGAGATCGTGTTAAGTGTTAAGAGTGTAAATGTCGTAGTTTTCATATCTGAATTGTTGTGTAGGTGACAGTAATAATGGCACCCGCGTAACGCTTCGTGCTTTGCGATCTGTTTGCTAGGTAAGGGCCTGTAACCAGCTGGGTACCTTCCTGCAGCACCGTGAGACGAATCTCCGCTATCTGGCGCTCGAGTCGCTATGCCTCCTAGCAACGTCGGAGTTCTCTCACGAGGCCGTCAAGCGCCACCAGGAGACGGTTGTGGCTGCGCTGAAGAGCGAACGCGACATCTCGGTCCGCCAGAGGGCCGTCGATCTTCTGTATGCGATGTGCGACCGGGGCAATGCGGAGGACATCGTCAGCGAGATGCTCGGCTATCTCGAGAGCGCCGACTATGCCATTCGAGAGGAGATGGTTCTCAAGGTACGATCTCATCGTTATCGTACGCCGCCATAGACATTTCGCAAGCACAGCGGAACGAACAACTTTTGGCGGCGTCGAACGGGTACAGACCCACACCGTGTCTCAGACATACACCTGCTAGTGCTGAAAAGCTTTCTACTTGAAAACGAAGCTGAAAAGCTTTCTACTCTCCACCCTCTCTATTGGTTCCTCAATCCCATGAGGTGTTCTAATACTCCGAACGCTTTGTAGGTGGCCATTCTTGCAGAGAAGTACGCTTCCGACTACTCGTGGTACGTGGACGTCATTCTGAACCTAATCCGTATTGCGGGCGACTACGTGAGGTGAGTGTATCTTGGCGACGATGACCAGGGCCGCCATGGTGTCCCGAATGTCCTACAAGTGAATAGTAATGATAATAGTTATATAGTGGTTGCCATTGTAGCCTATATTTCGTTTTGTAGAGAAGGGTTAATGCATTTACGCCCTGGCGCGACGGGCATGGCATTGCAGTCTACCCGCGCTGTGTGGGACTCAGCCCCGACGGCTGGATCTTGTCTCGTCCTGCTATTATACCTATAGAAAATTGGCGTTTCTTCGTGGTTTACCGTGCCCAAATTGTGTGTAGCTAGCCATTCGTCCACCATTTTTTATGGGAGGTTTTGGGACCATACGTAACGCACATGCGTCGCAGCTGCCACCAACTAGTGTGGGACTCACAAACCCACTAAGCCCGTATTCCTTATGAGTTTGCCACACATGCCAGCCAGTGTGTTACCAATTATAATCAAGAAGTTTTCGTGTATAGGCTTCGTTTCGGTCACAAACGCTTGCTGATTTATCAATAGCTAATTGTCACTAATACTTTCAGTCCTCAGTAGAACAAGATTGCAATATCGCCTGGAGGTCTATCGAGTAGCTGTTTACTCATATACTTTTTTTTTTCGAGCAGTTGCATCTGTTTTGAAGTTGCTTTTAGAAACGGTCGATTTGACTTCTATTTCAAACTCCACTGACTGTTCTACTGTATTCTTCATTTATCCAAAAGCGGAAAACGTCATTTTACACCTACTAGGAACCTCGCGCTTCAAGGCCTCATGATCCGGGCGAGAGGCTGGTATAGTTAATTAATTAATACTACTTTAACAAAACGACGAAAAACAAAACAATACTACCACCGCTACCAAATGTATTAGAAGGTGCCATAGTTAAAGCGTTACCCGTATGACTGGTGTCAGGTAAAAAAAAATAGACGGGCCATGCTATCACCCACGAAACCACGTAGTGAGCAACTCACAATAGTATTTCAAGTTATAGTGTGTAAGACGCAGATTTTTATTTGTATTTTCCGTACGTTTTTGTTGTCGTGGTTGCCGCAATTTTGGGGACGCGTATAGCGTTTGTATTTTCTTATGGTTTTGTTATGATGTTAGTGTTATTCTCATTACATCGTTGTTACGGGCTGCATTCGTACGAAGAGTCGATGCATCCATCTTTCATTTTTCGTTGATGAGTTTTTCAGGAGAGATGAATGTTTTTGCCGTGACGTGCTTTATTGTCGTTGTTCGTGTTGTTGTTGTTGTTGAAATTATTGTTATTTTGTGTCGCTGTTATAGCTTTTGTTCTTGTTGTTGTCGTTATTACCATCGATGGTGCGCACATGAGAAAGGTTTTCTTTTATGTTTTTTTATATTTTTCATCGCCGTGTTGCCGTTGTTAAAGATTGTCGTCATCGTTTTGTCTTCAGTGAGGAGGTTTGGTACCGTGTGGTGCAAATCGTGATTAATCGCGATGACGTGCAGGGCTACTCGGCCAAGACAGTGTTCGAGGCGCTCCAGGCGCCGGCCTGCCACGAGAACATGGTCAAGGTGGCGGGCTATATCCTTGGCGAATTCGGCAACCTCATCGCTGGTGATTCGCGCTCAGGGCCCATGGTGAGTACGGATTACTAACAAACCACGTCACCGCTCGTCGTCCACACCTCGCTCAGCATTACTGATTCTGGTTTACTACTGTCGTACACACTATACCTTGAAACGGATTAGTAACATACATTAAATAGGTTAGATGATATGCATCATTCATCCATATATATATATATATATATATATGATTAGGCCCCACTCTGGTACAGCCGCCGACGGACGTCAAGCATTTCACTGCTGCCATATCGAGCTTTTGATGAAAGTATTTTCGCTGTACCACTGAGGAGAAAAGCGAATTTCAGTTTCTTCGTTAGGGATATATTCTCTTTAATTGCATCATTGAATAATATATATATATATATTTTTATATATATTGGGTCTACAAAAAAGTTTTTCGGTTTTTTTTAATTATTCTCTACGGACAAAACCGAAACAACTTTTTTGTAGCCCTATATATATATATATATATATATATATAGTGTTAAGAGGGTTAACAATCTTGGCAACCATTCTGCGCGCAGGTTCAGTTTCGCCTGCTACACTCCAAGTACCATCTATGCTCTCTGCCGACGCGGTGTCTCCTACTGACGACCTACGTCAAATTCATCAATCTGTTTCCCGAGATTAAACACGAGGTTCAGGCCGTCTTAGGACAGGACTCGAACGTGCGCTGCGCCGACAACGAACTTCAACAGAGAGCCGTCGAATACCTCGCGCTCAGCCAGGTAGCCAAACAAGAGATCGACCCCTTTATTCGTTCCCCTGCTATGTTTGTTTTAATTACAATACATTCAGAGAAACCTACACAGTGATTACTGTTTTCTACTTTTATTTATGATCAGTGTTCTAAACCTATTCTAGGCCATCCTCCGTCCCCTACGAGCTTGGAACTTAACCTGAGGTATATCTTCAATGCACCGAGGGCCGGACACGTTAAGATATCTAGGGTTTCCCCAACAGTCCTTGTGGCAGCATGGCCTCCCATTCCAAACCTATAGTTGTTAGGGGTGAACAACTTTTGCAACTGAACCTTATATTTTCAGCTGAAGCTTTTATTTTTCAGTGCTCTTTAAATAGACCCTTTGTACATTTGGAAGTCCTCTCCGCTTGTCGCGTTCGGCACAGAGCTGATTCGTGTACCTGCTTCTAGGCTGCAAGTCAGCCGTGGAAACACTTAAAATCAGGATGATCTTAAAATCTTAGAATCACTTGGAATCAGGATGATCTTAGAATCACGTAGAATCAGGATGATCTTAGAATCACTTAGAATCAAGATGATCTTAGAATCACTTAGAATCTTAGATCTTCGAAAACATCGTTTAAGATCAGGTACATTTAGCAAAGATGCCACCATTAGTATGTTCCACTCTTGGGTTTCATCAGGTGGGCGACCAATGTTGCTACCGGCTCTGCTTGTGGGAATGCTCAAAGTACCACACGACTAACTGCCAGACGCATCAGCGATCTTTGCAGTTTCTCGCTGGATCGGACGGACGCTAAGTAGCCTCTAGAGGTTCTTGCATTTACTATATATATATATATATATATATATATATATATATATATATATATATATATATATATATATATATATATATGTGTATAACTATCTGTACGTTATGATATGTAAAAAATCACACAGGTGGCGTCTCAGGACCTCCTCGCGACAGTCCTCGAAGAGATGCCGCCGTTCGCTGAACGAGAGAGCTCGATTCTTGCCATCCTGAAGAGAAAGCGGCCCAACATGACCGAAGGCATCCAGGCGTCAGCTAAAGAGAACATTCGTGCGGCACAGGTCGGCATTGGCGACGACATGTCTCTGGCATTATATACCTTATAACGCATACACACATATATGTAGAGCTCGCATCTATATACATGTATATGCTGAGCCCCTCCATAAGACGTAGAGTAATTTTCACAACAGTTGGGCAGAGATACTTAAATTGAGCAAAATGTAGCTATTGCTCAAACTTTGTTTTAGTATGGCTGTTGGGCATTGATGAGCATGGCTGGAATATTACCAACTGGTACCTCCGCTAAGTCAATCCGAAGCCAGCCATTATTATCATACATATTTATTTATTGTTCGCTTGGCATGTATACCTAAATACACATGTCACCCTTTTATATCAGGGGCACCAGGGACCTATCTACACACCTAGCTACTGTAAACAGAAAACGTGTTTATGTTTCTCCTACAGGACATTCTTCCGGCGGCTCCACCGCCAACCGACAACGGTGCTACCGGCATGGTCGATCTGCTCGGTCTTGGTGATGAAGTTATGCCCGCTAACGCAAAACCACCACCTGCTGAAGGTACGTTATACATATGAATATATATATATATATATTTCTTTTTGTTTGTCTTTTGTATGATTTATCTGCATAATTTACGAATTGCATGGTCTTAAGAAAATATATATTTAAATCTACATGTCTAGACTTTAAATCTAAAGTAATGTCCATCTATATAATTTTTAAGACTTTGCGTTTCGGACACACCGGTACCTCGAAAGTTAAGACAGGCGCTAAATATATATATATATATATATATATATATATATATATATATATATATATATATATATATATATAGTCTTGTCTTAACTTTACCAGTTTGTCTGAAACGCAAAATCTGACAAATTATATAGATGGACATTACTTTGTATTTAAAGTTTAGCACTTCTACAACTCATTACGTATAATTCTCAAGCATATACTAATCTTAAATATAAAGTTTGATTATTGTAATGGAATTTAGAGACAAGTACATTCAATAAATATTTTTTAAGACTATGAAATTCGTACATTATGCAAATAAATCGAATTTAGTGGTGTCAGGTGAATATATAAATGCATGTAGATTTTTTGTTGGGACTATGACATTTGTGATTTCTGCAGATACGTGAAGTTTAGTTATAGGCGTTAAGGAGCACACGCTTGTTATTGCTTAAATGCTGTGCACTTTTGTGTTAATGGCAATATTCGATGAGCTTCTTTGATGGTTGTTGTATTTGTCGGCAGAAAATCAATGCGTAACGCCCCCGGTCTCGTTGGGCACCACCAACGAGGAGGGCCTTGTTAAGCTCGCACTTAAGAACCAGGGAATCGTGTTCGAAAGCGACATTCTACAGATTGGAGTCAAGGTTCGTGTTGACTGCTCGTGTTTATTTAATCATTTGGAGGGTTGCTTAAATAGCATGAGTGATTTGTGTAATACAAATTTAGTTCCGTATAGCCTAGACTCGGATACGGATGACCTCCACTGTTATCTAGTTTTGTCTCCTGACTTTTCTGGAGGCACAAAATACAGCCAAGCTATCCGAGTCCAACATGTCTGTTATCAAAGAAAACTGATGTGGTAAATTAAAATAACAGGTACAATACGTTAATACGCATTGCCGTAATAACGTATTGTACCTGTTATGTTTACAACGTCTCTATAAAGATGTATTTAACATTACCTCACAAAGTAAGTGTTGAGTATGTGATTAAAACTCGACACATATTGGTTCTAGGCTGAGTTCCGGCAGAGTTTGGGACGTCTGAGCGTCTTTTATGGGAACAAGAGTCCGGTCCGATTGAACGGTTTCGTCGCTACACTTACATCAAACAACCTAAATGGTAAATATTTATATATATATATATATATATATATATATATATATATATATATATATACTTGCGGAGTCGGATCTTATTGCCGGGGCATGAAGATAGTGTATAATGGTTGTGCATGAAATATCGACCGAGTGCGAACGCACGCTATGCGGAAAATCGTCTGATCTGTAACATATTCAACAGTGTACAATCGCTGATAAAAAGAGTAAGAGAGCTGTAGCACATATGTGCATAAGCCAAATATTGGCTAATAAACAATAAATTCATAATGGTAGGTATTCTCAAGGGGTAAGAGGGTTTCTGCGACCCAAAGTCTTGGAGAGACATCGTAAAAAAAACTGCATATGCAAGCTTTTGTCTAGCGTTCTCGTACGACGCTTAAGCTTCTACCTTGAATGCCGTAATGCTCTCCCGGGTGAACAGCACGGGTTTAGGGCTGGAAGGTCGACCATAACGGCTTGGAAGCTGCTGATAGAGGATATCGAAAAAAACACTCGGACGACCGAAGCGGTGCTGTCTATGCTGTCTTTCGAGGGAGCCGAGCAGACCACGGGACTTGCTCAAGAAGACAATCTAAGTTTCCCTCCATTTTCTCTCCTCACAAATGACCTCCCTTCGAGCATTAAACAACGACATCAATCCATGAACCTGATTCTGTATGCAGACGACCTCGTGATGCATTGCAAAAGCTGATTTCACTTACAACAAGCGCTAACAACTCTATCAACTCTCTATCGACGTCGGAATTAAAATCAACAAGTCTAAAACTGTAGCCATGAAGGTTCAAACTGGGGACTGACTCTGTCGATCCGACGCGTTTCGTCTAAATGGTGAAAAATCTGCAGGTGGTTAATTCTGTTGTTTATCTCGGCCTAACAATTTCAAGAAGGAACTGAAGACAGTGCTTGTGAATATTGAAGAAAGAGCTAGGAAACCAATCGAAAATCCGCACAAATTATCAGTGGAGACAGCTCTTAAACTGTTCAGCCTGAAGATTCCACCGTCAGCTTCTTACGGGGTTCAGATAATCTGGGAGAAGCTCTACGAAGCGACTATAATTGATAGTCAAACTGGCATTTTTGAAGTTTGTTCTAGACCTTCGCACGTCGACCCGCAATCGTCTCGTATACTTATTGCTCGACACGCCTCCCCTCGTTGAGGAGATCCGCCGAACGTTTGGTCTAAAGAGTTCATTGGCACCCATAAAGCGAAACTCAAGGAATTCAATCCGCTATTGTTTACAACCCTAGCCATGACCAACACCCGTTGGAAACTTACTAATAGGTCAAATAGGCATTTTATCACTCGATTTGCGGTTCATGGGTTTCATCGTGTTTTTTTTGCGAAACACAGGGATTTCACGAACTGGGCGTAAATTGTACTTGTGAGCTATGTAAAACTGTGTGTGATAGATATCATGTCGGCCAGTATGTCGAAATCGATTCAGTGCGCCAATTCTTAAACTCAAATATATAGCTAGACGACAAATTAACGAATGTGGTGTATGTTCTTAGCAAAATGCAGCATTTTTTTCTGTAAAAATAGTAGGTATATATATATATATATATATATCTCAATTTTACAAAATAGAACAGGTGCACCTAAGAATGACGTATACTACCTTATAGCCAAATACACTCAAAGTATGGCTTCCATTTTAGCCTCGATGATTCAAACTAAGGTATATACTTTTGGTCCACTGAGCGGATAAGGTTTAAGGTTTGATGTTATCGGAGTAAACATACAGCGGCTTGGTACACAGACGCCACAAACATTTTGATAACTTATTTAATACTTCTTACTTTTTGTTTTCGTTAAAACCAGGTTTAACAGCAATGGCTTCCGAAGTCGATCAAACCGTCGAGGCCGAAGCTCAAGTCGAGCAGACGGTTAACGTCGAGGCGACCGGCCTTCAAATGGAAAAGCCACAGATGAACATCTCATTCACCTATTGCGGCGTTCCGCAGAAGTTCGTCGTTTATCTGCCTGTTTTCCTGCATAAATTCCTCGAAGGTATAACTAATAGCTTCCATACGGCCTACGTATGCTTCTTGCGGCGTATATTGGTTTTTCGTTGTGCATGCATTATTCCATAGAGCATCAGGAATACCCAAAATGTGTATATCTATATGCAGGGCTGCAAAGTGGAGCCAACAGTGCAGCCTAATAAATACAACAACATATGTATATATAAAAATAAGGTGATTCGTCATATATATATATATATATATATATATATATATATATATATATATGCTCCTGCATTTATGTATGCGATTTACATATATTATGTGTGCATATATTATGTGCGTGTTTTTGTGTGTTTGCGCCTGAGCGCCTAACTTTGGCGATTGTAAATAAACTGGCCTTCAGCACGTACTTACTTACGTATGAAAAGACACGTAAGACTGTATTGCAGTTAACTACTTATGACGGACGCCAGTACATGTAAGGCCGATTCAAGCTAGTAACATCGTACGTATGACATATGAGACTACTCTCTACATTTTTTTTCATCCATCCTTAGGGACAATGATGAATGCCGAAGCGTTCTTCATGCGATGGAAGAATCTCACAAACCCGGCGCAAGAAGAGCAGCGTATCTTTCGCGCGAATGGACCTCAAACCGACGAAGGCCTTAAACTATCCGGATTTGGTTTCGGCGTTCTGCAGGGGGTAAGAAGGATACCATAGCCCACCAGAGTTGATTTGATACCAAGCAGCTAGTCACCATTGAGGAGGATTTTATTGCAGCTCAGGCCATAGAGAGTCTGGACGTCCGTGATAATAGTCTAGGAGTCCAATGGACTAGATAGCATATTTTCTTTTTATACGCAAATAGGGACAGAGTAGCAAAGTGGATCCAACGGTGCAGCCTAATGAATACAACAACATATGTATATACATATAACAATCAGGTAATTCGTCATATATATATATATATATATATATATGAATCATTCAATAGTGCCCACGTAGCCCCATTTGGGCAGTGAGTGACAATATATACAATATACAAATACGTTCATATATATAGAAATGTATATACTAATGTGAAACGCGCAAACATAAACTTTTATTCGAGCTAACAAACTGTTTTATTTGCAGAGGGGTTGTCTAAATACCTTTCATGTTTGTTAACTAACGAAGATAAATAATGCTAGTAAAAATATGTAATGCTAATTTCAGGTTGATCCAAATCCCGACAACCTGGTTGGCGCAGGAATTCTGCACACGAAGCAGGGACAGGTGAGAACTCTTGTTGACATGGGCTCTAATTAAATATCGAATAGGTTGCAGTTTTCATATTTTTAACCGTATATCTTATGTATATATAGATATGTTTGCGTTACGAAGTGTGGGTTATCGACTTATTATGGGTATCGACTTAGGTACAAAGGCTTACCAGTTCGATATTGGCGCAATACATACATTTTTCTAAGCGATATTTCAGAAAGACTTTCAGACTTGGCTTAAAGTATAAAGAAATGCACGCGTCTCTCGCTGAGCGCGTCCATCCAACCAACGAACCAGTACTTAACGGCTTATATATATATATGTATATAAATCTAACGGTGTGCTTTGTGGCACCACTGTGCCACTCGTTGACAACAGGTCGGCCTTCTGCTCCGCCTCGAACCAAATCGGACGGCAGGAATGTACAGGCTAACCGTTCGAGCCAGCCGTGACGGCGTGGCCCAGCTCATTGTGGACGCTCTCGAGCCGCACTTCTAAAACACTTTGGAAGCGGGTGTTAGAAAAGTTACCGATACAAGCCTGGACAAGGCATGCGTATATATATATATATATATATAAGACCAAGCTTAAGTTGGAGAAGAAAGCGGCCCTTGGCTTGCGTTGAACGGTGACGAGACTTCGAACTGATATGGTGGATGTCTTACGGAGGCCAACGGGTTCTTTGTGACCCCGTTTGTTCGGGCATGTGCGTCTATATGGCTCGATATGATGGTGTCACCGCCACGAACATGGTGACGCCACGGACCATGATGGGTGGCTGAGACGCTCCTACTCCATCTGACTGCTGCCAGCAGTATCTCCGTACCCCGACAGAGAGCGTCGAGGCTAACGATCTTTAACGCGAAGAAGACTAGCGCGCTACCCAGATCGTGACGAGGGCGATGAAAAACAATTCACGGCCATGACTGAACGTACACGTATACTTTCACTCACTCTCTCTCTCACTTCCGCCCCCCCCCCCTCTCTCTCTCTCTCTTTGTCTCCATCTATCTATATGTATCTACCTTCGCCTAGATCCCCCTTCAGCGTGTCCTCAGGCTTAGAATGCAGAAATATATTTATTGTAGTGTATGTTCTACTACAACAAGTGTATGTATAACTACAACTACTACACCTGCTTTTGCAGCTGTTACCACCACCACCATCATTCACACGTCATCACTATGGCGTCTACAATGATCCTTGTCACTATGGCGTCTACAATGATCCTTGCAGAGTACCTACCGAAGTGGGTGCGTCATATAGCAAGCAGTTAAGACACGCCGACCCTCGCGTACATCTGTAATGTCCATGTCTGCGAACCAAATTGGGATTTTAATCCTTGAATCTTTATTGATTTCGGTCCGTCGTTCTCTCACGAGAACGCATCTGGACGCAGGCGATTATCCATCCGGCATTTATAGCAATAAGTAGTAGTTAGCGGCTCATAGAGCATGACGTGCGAACATGGCAAGTATACAGCAGGCCCTGACCTACCCGGCCTTGTCGGCTTTCTCCCGTCGATAGGGGAGAGCCAGGGCTTTGGGCCGGCGAGTGCGTCCCAGGAGGCGAGTGGGTTCTTTCCGTTTCAAAGATCGAAACTAAGCAATCGTGATTTGTGACATGACCAACGGTGCAATGACGACGGCGACGACGAAAGTGATTATATACTTTGCCGGATCTGATCTACCTACAGTGCAACACACACATATATATATATATATATATACGGTTTGTGTCTCTATGTTTATTTAAACCTTGCGTTTGAATAAAAATGTCTAACCAATTTGCATATATATATATATATATATATATATAATATATGCTTGCGTGTGTATGCGTATCCAGCCGGCAAGCCGGTAATGATATGGAAGATACGAAGTGTGTATGTATGTACATCACTATAGACATTCATTGTTGTGTAGGTGAAAGGGTCTGAGGGACAAAAATTATGACAAAAACAGACATGACGTGCCTTGCCGCCGTGGCGATTGGAGATGATAGGCTCTTGTCGTGCAGCGATCGACAACCGATCGACCGATCGCAAGTGAGCCAACTGTGCCGCAAATCCGCAAAACGTTGGAATTTTCGCATATCGTCGATCCATTCGATTTAACCTAGGACGTTAAACCTACGAATTCAATCTAGGACGATATTCAAACTAAATTGACATGTCGGCTTGTCGGACCGTCTGTCTAGCGGCCAATTAGGCTTCGGTAGGTTTATTAACCGTCGAGCAATTGTCCTGCTCTTGTCGTCGTCGTCGTTGTCCAGGTATCTCTTCTTCGTGAGAGCAATGTTTGTGGCCAAACGGTGTGTGTCTGTAATTACCGCGCATTACTGCAGATGTGTATTCTGGAGGCCTGGCCAATGAAAATCTTTATTATTTTATTAGTCAGATGATGATGCCGAAAGAGGCAAGGACAACAGTATTGTGTGCTGCAGCGCGTGTTAGAGACGAACGACAAAGCGACGAATATGACCAAGAGAGACGGAGATGATGGAGGGAGAGAAAGTTTATATATATATATATATAGGAAGAGGCGGGGAAACCCGAGCCCACTCACTGCCGCCACCCACCATTTCACATAAAAAAACAACGCGAGGGAAACGAAAAGCTTCAGCTTCGAAGCCTTTGAAGTAACAAGTCACATCTCCCCAGGTGAACATAGGGGTTTGAAAAGCTGGTTGAAAACGCAGGCTTCGTGAGATCAAATGTGGCTCACGTAAACATTTGCCTCAATACGCTCGTCATGTCAGTGTGTTTGTACACTCCACGACCGCTAAGGCCGAACTCATCTTCGGGCATTGGCGCCAGGCGGACACGATGATGACAGCAGCAACGACAACTACAACAAATGTAGCGAGGGAGTGAAGGAGTTGAAACGCCACAAACGACCATTGTGCGCCAACGATTTATAAAAGACAGTCTGGACAACAATGAGAGTAAATACTAAAGAAAAAACTACATTCACAATAGACAACGACATGTAGCGGCGATAAAACACGACTTCATAACTCACTAACAAACGACACCTGCGGCGACACCTGCCCTTGCTTAATATAAGCAGGATCTGCTAAGCAAGCTGTAGGAAAGGACACGTTTTCGTCGTCGAACCCTCAACCTGTTTTCCCATCGTGAGCTTGTTTCGTCTCCTAATCCGAAGGTATGCTCAGGCGCCATTCAGTCAATAACAATAACAACAACAGCAGTAACGGAAGCAGATTGAAATGCGTTTAGACGAACTAAGCAACTAGTGGTAGTAATTAATTGCACTGTAAGTGGACTTAAGTGATGCAAGAATGACGCACTTCATTTTGCCCTGTCGCAATGTGGCCCAGCACGTTGGCCCCACAGGAGAAAAATGGAGAACTTTAGAGAAAAGGGCAAAAGAAACAAAACTAGAGCCAGCGAGCGAACGAGATGAGAGCGCATGAAAGCCACAAGAATCATTCCTGTCAGTACGATTTTGGTTATTATTATTATTATTATTCATCTCAATTACACAGCAACAATGACCACTACTAGCTAAGACTGAACGAAAGAAAGAAAAAAAAACACAAACAAATGATAAACGAACGTTGTTATACTTATTATTGCATTGAGCATTAAGAGCAAGTATGAGGATCCTGGTTTTACCACGTGTTGACAAGACAAGTAGGCTCGCCGGAGAGTATGAAGCTGGGGGTTTGGAATGGATTCGATGAAAGGTTACCACGAACCGCCGTGTCATCAGTTTCAATGCGACATCATATACTAACAATACATACGGTATCGAAAACCGACAGAATATCTCTGCCGAAGGATATCCCTCCCACCCCGCTCCAAAGCACACCTTAATGTAGCTGAAAACTATGGCACGGATAAGGGTTTTACATATATATATATATGAGGAGTTGAACAACTGAGTCACCAATAAAGACAGTAGCAGTAATAAGCAAAACAGGCAACGAGAGTAACAGCAAACCTAGCTGCGGCAATGGGAAAGAGATTCCCCACCTCCTCCCCAAACATAGGCAGGAAATCAGACAAGACCACTGCTCTACAAACGACGGCAGCACAACTTACCATATCTAGAGGTAACGAAAGTCGAGGAAAATACAAGCGTTATAAACCAAAACTTGTGTGTACTATTTCTGAGCATGAGCAATGAGTTTTTTTTTTGCTTTTTATTTATTCATAACCAGTGTTGGTCGTTCCACGCGCAGCGTCTTTTCACGCGTTTAGTCTTCCAGACGGCGGCTGTAGGCAACATTTCGGCGGTTTTTCCTTCCAGCCTTTTGATATCGTTGTATACAAATACGACAAGCAACGTGTGTATCGTCGTTTGCCTCCCAGCGTGCACACATCGAAGATCGGCATCAAATGCCCGCACCCTCTACTTTTCCCTTTCTTCGTTAAGGTATTCTCAATGCATACCTTATGCCTGTCTCATCGATGGCAACAGTACTAGTACTACTACTAATAATAATAATCATCATCATCATCATAATAGTTATAATGGTATTTTTAATAATAGAGTGTTAGGTGATCCATGTTTTTGTCAGTGAAAACAACCATTCGTTCGTATTCTCGTCATCTTCAATGAAATAATAATAATACTACTAATAATAGAGCATCGTGATCATGATTGGCTTCAGCACATACACACATACACACGCACACCCCGTGCCTCATCTGGTGCTTTTAAATGCTAACGTAACCACTGACAAACATCAAAATGGCGGCTCCGGCATCCCTTTCTTAGGGCGACGCTAGTCGCGTGACCGAAACTGCCCATCAACAGCCACTTCTCATTCATCTGAACTCTCTTCCGAACTACTCTCTTTCTTTACGGGCTTCTTCGACTTCTTGGCCACCGCGACCGGCTTGGCAACGGGGCGATTTGATTCCTCGTCGTCGTCTGAACTCTCCTCGGAGCTACTTTCCTGTTTCACAGGCTTCTTGGCCTTTTTCGGCGGTTTGCACGCATCGTCGGTGTCCTCTTCTTTGATCGCTGACTTGATCGACTTGCCGTCACCCGCTCCGCTCAGAGGTACGCCTTCGACGTAACCCGCCGGCGTCTTGTCGTTCGGCCGGCCATACTTGTCGAGTTTGCCCTCCGTGATGAGCTTCTTCTTGGCGAGCGCAGCCTTGCCAAGACCCCACGAGCGCGGGTAGGTGTCGCGCTCCATCACGACACGCTTGATCTTCGCCACACAGCCGTGATCGACGGACGAGATCGTCGACGAAGTCATCTGCGCAATGGCCAGACAAATAGCCTCGCCCTTCGTCGTCATTATGACAATTTCCTCGTTCAGCTCGATGCCCGAGTCGTAGCGCAGGACTCCGGGCAGCATGATTTTCGCGCCATAGCAAATCGCGTTGACGGACGAGTCCTTCATGACGATGCGCTTCTTGTCGGTGAGCAGGCCCTCGAGTGGACGGACCACACGACGCAGATAGCTCTCGTCGCGGTGGTTCTCGTAGACGAACATCGCGTCCTTAACGTCGTGCATCGTCACCATCGTGTCCCGCTCACGATTGGTGCCGGATCGCACGCGACGCAGCTCGGTCATGATCCCGCCAGTCCCGCACAGCAGGCCGATATGTACGCATGACGTACGCACATACGTGCCGGCT
This sequence comes from Dermanyssus gallinae, assembly GCA_003439945.1. Classification (NCBI taxonomy): domain Eukaryota; kingdom Metazoa; phylum Arthropoda; class Arachnida; order Mesostigmata; family Dermanyssidae; genus Dermanyssus; species Dermanyssus gallinae. The sequence continues at coordinate 33,691 of QVRM01004235.1, forward strand.
TCGCATGACATCCACAGGATGCCAGAACATTTGTCTTCATCGTACTCAACCAGCTTCTGCTTGTAGACGGTTCGCACGCGCAACTGACGCTTCACGGCCGCGATCAGTGGCGGACGCTGGAACAAAGCACCTTGCAGCTTTTCGACCACCTGATACACCTAGACGACGAGGAGGTAACAGCAAAGCCAAACAATAAATGGCGTAATCGATTACAAGGGTTCGTACGTCATTACATAAATTACATAATTCAGACAGCCACTAACGTTCTGTTAGTGCTAAATAAGGCAATGTGCAGGTAAGTTGGATGGCATGTGCGGCTCTTATATTCGTCGGTAGCCTCACGTCTTAAATAAAATTTGGGTGCACGTGATGATGATGATTAATAATAAGAAAAATAATAATATGTGATCGATTCTTAAGTGATTGAGTACAAGCAAACACCAGGGATGCACGCGGAGGCGAGTTTTTGAGGCAGCTGCTTTCATTAGCAGTTTGTAGATAAAATGCCGCGTCGATATTAGGTGCGATGGGCTGAGAATAGCTAGAAGGAAACCATAAAATAATGCGGATATACATTCACACCTCACAATAATAGCAACTTAACGAAAAGCGGCACCTAAGGAAGCCTATTTGTGTGAAATGATGCGTTTTCACTAGCACGAAGAAGCGCGGAGCACGGGCCTTGGTGAAAACTCCTGTTAACTGTTCCGCTCACGTCACAATTCATTGCAAGGAATATGCACTATTAAACGATATATGGCTAGATGTTCGATGGATGTGTGGCACAATGGTGAGCCAAAGCCCACTGTAACTAGCCGAGAAAGTACGAGAGATGTAGTACAATCACGACTGAGTGAGGAATTGAAAGCAAATCGCCGTAAAGTAAAATATAAATCTCGAATAATCCTCTGATTATTCGAGATTTTTATTTTAATTATTAATTAGCATTAATGCAGATCATGAGAAATCATCTCAAGGTAATGGCCTATAAATTGATACGACAAGTTCGTCATCTTACGAAAAGCACAGAAGAGATTCGTTACGAAGGAGCCAGCCTTCTCGCTCGTAGCCAAACATCGTCTTCTCTGATGAGAAAAATCTCACTCTTAAACATAAAAAGACCAAATAATCAGGCTATGACCACAGGAACGATTCAACGACGTACGACAGTAGGTCCAAGCCACGACCGTGCAAGCACTAGCGTCACTGATGGGTGAATGTGGGTCACGATAGCCACTGACGGACGGGCTTCTCATTCCTCATGGATTCAAAATGGAGGGGCAACAAGACGCCAGCTAACTCTAGAGTCTGATGATGCCATGGTCGATGCCACCGATCAAACGACCGTCGAAACATTTCAGCAGGATTAGGCGCCTCCTCGTACGACCAAAGGAACTCAGGTCTGGCTCGGTGATTATGATGCAACGGTGCTTATCACATCCGAAGAATAGCCACCCTACTCGACTCGGATTTTAACCCCCTTGATTATTCCACAGACGACAATGTTTGCCATGTCAGATACACAGATACAGCTCTGTCGCCAATGCCCTACAGCTAGCTCTGCAGTAAGAGAGTGGGATAAGCAACCACAAGAGTGGTCGTTCGTGATTCGCGAGGCCTTCTTCGGCAGACTTCAAGCTGTGGTTCAGACTACACTCTACTTAAAAAAAGGATATACCACCTAACTAGATCAACTCAGGGAGTATTATCTTGGAGGTACCAATCGCCAAGCGAATTTGTAGCGTCCTTTTGAACGTGAAGGCTCATTCGATCGCGAGGAGACAGATACCTAGCCTGGTGAACCCTGTAAGCATATATCCACTGGTGCACTGCACACGCACATCTATCTATCTGTCTATGTATCTAGCTGCAAACGCTAACCCCTACCTTTGCGGTACTCTCCGGCTTCTCGTGCAGCTGGAACACGCCGACGTACTCTTTGCCGGCGCCCTGTTGACTTTTGACGAGTCGGGTGGCGCGATCGATACACACGACGAGACATCCCGACGTCTTCGGATCGAGCGTGCCCGAGTGGCCGGTTTTGTCCACCTTGAGGATGCGCTTGATCCACGACACCACCTCGTGGCTGGACGGATTCGACGGCTTGTCGAGGTTGATGTAGCCCGACTTGAGGTACTCTTTCAGCGAGCGCTTGAGAGGCGACGCGCCTTGCGGCACCGGCGTGTAGTGGTTCGTGCGCACCAGCAGTTTGTCGTAGTTCTTCAACAGCAGCGGCCATTCGGACGTGTCGAGCGACGGCGGCGCCTTCGATGGCTCGATTCGGAATTCTCCCTCGGCCTGCGCAATTCCGACATCTTTTTTCGACTTCTTCTTGTCCTTCTTGTGCTTCTTCGGCGAGCCGAGCACTGCAACGACGACGGACGAGAAAAAAAAACCGGTACACTCGGGGTAGGACTTATTTTTATTTCGGATTATGTGTGCGTATTTGCATTATTATTACAATTATTATGTGAGAGCAGTACATTTCATGCCGCACACATACAGCGTGCCTCTTCAACCTAATAATAAAGGGCGCCGTGAAAATAAAACATATCATATGTAGAAAACATATGATACTTTCCGTTTACAAGCAACAGGTGTCACCACGCTCTCCTATGTTCGAACTAGCTTATGTATTTTCCATACCACGCTATCGAGGTCCTTCAGTCTAACTAGCATATCAAATTAACCACAACCATAACTCACCGCTGTCGACTCAGTTATGCGACATCAAAATACGACCACAGCCACTAATAAAAATCGTGTCATGCATAAAATAACTTTTTATTCTTTAAAAATATATACATAAGATACTGCTGCTCAAAATATTGATAAGGCCAACAAACCTAGACCAGCTGATGAATGACAAATAAAATCAGCAATATGTCCAGGAAGGAAAGATGGGGTATTCTTTTTTTTGTTATCGTCAGCCCAACAAATATCATTGAAAGAAATGTCTCTCGCAGAGTGAGTCGCACTTTCATATAGTGCTATATATATAAATATATATATATATATACTTTGGCTGGTATAGAATAAATCCTCATCACGACACCTGTGATGATATGAATGGTTTATTAGGTTAGCATCCGGTGCCCATAATGTGCTGTCGACGGCATCAAACCCGCGACTCGTGACACTGGGCATATCCATTTCCACCACAGAAGCAGTCCCGCTCAGAACAGACCAATAATGCTTTCTAGTTTTTCCATCCGTCCTACATAGATTTGTCGACTACTTCAAGTCAATGCAATTACGAATTTTTCGAAACGAATACAGGCTCTCAACTCAAACTTAAGCACGACCTACAACAGGTCTGAGCGCGCCTAACATTGTATTAGCGGCTGAGGCCTTGAGCTGTAAAAAACCTAAACCGGCTCCCATCCTATTTTGCTGATTGAAGCGAAAGACATGATGTGGTGGTTCGTCTGTACTTAATCAAACTGTGAGACTGCTCTTCAACAATACGCACATAAAAACATACCAAATTGTGATACGTACATGGATGCAGGGCCCGCTCGAAATCTGGACGGGTTAACCTTCAGAAAACTATAATGTATCCGACGGATTTTTAAATGATGCAAACAGGTGAAAAGTAAAGTTGAAGAGTTGAAAGGTGTAACTCGTGTATGGACGCATACTGACAGCCTGCCGCAATGCCTGAATGTAAACCTGTTGCTCGACAAGCCAAAAACAACATCGTCCTTTATCGAGAAGGATGAATACGACCGGCGGGCGAAATGATGACAAAAAGTAGTGACAAAACCACTTGCGTATCAGTGTATGCATCACACGTATATAACGTATGTCCCTAGAAAAGATTCTGGGAACAACAGCAAAAATCTTGGCTGTTGCTAAACTGTTGCCAAAACGGACCACATAATTGCCTCCACCACGTAAGTGTTATTACTGTGCTGTACCTGGGGGTTTGGGGGGGCCGGGGTAGGAGGATCTTGAAGTGTATATGTGTATGTATGTATGTAAGGATATATTTGCATGCATAAAATTGACGAACGTCCGAATTGCAGTCCTAAGCAGTAACAGCTGCTGGCCTAGCGTCTCCTTCTCGTCTTGTTCAGTTAAGCAAGTCAATAGGCAAATATTAATGACAATCATAATAGCCAAAAAAGTAAGAATAATAATAAATACACTATTACGAACCTTGAGCAGCGTCAACCATCTTTCACCGGTTGGGGCGGCGTGGTGTTTGCCGCTCGCTTATGAACAGAAAAGACGCGCCTCGAAGCTGGCCGTTGCGTCGGTTTGAACTACTTCGATCTCCGTTGCAGTCCCAGCTTCAGCTACGCCCACTTCAATACGGCAGTACGACGAAGACGTACGAGACGCGACGATCACGATATCTCCGACAAATGCAAACAGAAACAACAACAACAACTACGGACAACAATAGGGCAATGCCGGCCAGGCTACACCAAATACCAGTTGTCGCGCGACCACGTGCTCGCGTGGGCTTGTTGTGGCGCTGCTAACGCCGACTGAGGTCTCTTTGTTTGTATGGACGCATGTGTGTGCCTGTATACATGTGTGGTTAGGAGTGTGCCGCACCGGCGTTTGCCGCTGCCAAAACATCAATAACAACACGCCAAACAACAACACAATATATAAATACACAGACAGACAGACAGGCAGACGACAGCAGCAGCAGCAGACGAAAACCAGACACGCACTTAATGACACCACACACACGTGCAATCAACTGAACACATACAAGCAACGTTCACTAATTGTTTATTAATGATAAATAATTAATAATTCATAAACCAACAACAAAGCACAAGCTCAAAGGCGGCTCGTTCTTAAGGAGCGCAGAAGTTACACGCACAAAGTATAGCGGTAGGAAGTCGCTGCAGTGACCGGAAGTGTAGCAGACGACCACCGTTCACGACGATTTATCACCGCTCGGTGTATTGCGATTGCCGGGCGAATTTAGATGTCGGTGGCGGGACATGAAATCGTGTCGAATGAATGGATGCATTATTCGGCAATACCGCCATACCATATCGACTACACGAGTTGGTTCATCCTGCAACGCACATTCCTCGCATCTGCACGGCCATGTGATTGGCTAGAAAATACAATTCATTTTTGTAGGTGCGATTTAATACGGAGAACGTTTGAACACTACGAGCGGAAACGTGATGCATATGTATATATATATATATATATATATATATATATATATATATATATATGTATCTATATATATGTGTATATATATATATATATATATATATATATATATATATATATATATATGTATATATACATTTATATATATATGTATATATGTATATACACCAGCACGCATACTTGAACGCCGTCACGAGACAGGCATACTTTTTGCAAGTTACAAAAATGTACCTACTTGGAACGCTAACAAATGTGTAAGAACCTTGAAGTTTTGAAACGTATATATTATAATACATGTTGTGTTTTTTTCTTTCTAGAAGTAGAATCAATACTTAGATTTTCGAAGTACGTTCCACCAATGTCGGCACATTTTTTGAGACGGTGGATTGTTGAATTTTATCAGAAATTATCGGGCCCAAACGGTCTGCACTTCTTTTTCGCCCTGTGACAACAATAAAATGACAAGCGGAGAAAAGCGCTGCGGTGGCAGCGACAGCGGGGGTTTGAATCTGTGGCCATTATAACAGACGACACTACAGTTAGTGAAGAGATTTAGAGTTGAGTCGCGGTCGAAGAAGGAGTACAGTGTGCTGAGAGAGGCCGGAGAGGCGGTGCTGTACCGAGGTAGCAAAAAAGTCGGATGGAACAAAACCTCAGTCGTGGTGGTCAATATATATGTATATATACATATATATATATATATATATATTTGCTCTCAAGGTCTTATGCGAGACCTTGTAATTCAGGCATTCCCAAAACCTTTCATAAAAAAGCTCAGATGTTCTAATATATTCAGCAAGTCTAGGAAAACTGAACACATAAGCAATCTGCTGCGATTATTTTGATTGACAGTATTTGCAAAAGAGCTGTAACCGCAGAAATAAAAAAAACAATTCGAAATCATAAATATTATGATATTAATCATTGTTGCAAGTTTTTTTTAACTCGGTTTTACTAGTAATGTGTACAGGTATCGCAATTATTAATACAGTAATAATAATTATGATAAACGTCACGGCTATAGCCAATCACCTCGCTTTTAGTCGTTGTTTCACCTGTGCACATCCTTCAGCAGTGCCAAAAATCATCAAGCATTCAATGTCCAATTGAATCTCGCCTCGTGTAACTATAGAATGTTTCTTCATGAACCGAAGTGAGGTTTATGCATACAGGCCTACCGCATAAATATTCCTATTTGTCTTCCTATTGTAAGTTAAGTAGTGTGGAACTGTGTGACTGAATTTCGGTGACCATCCACTTCCCCCATTTCCCGGGCGTGAGTCCGATGACGCTAGCACCCGGTACGCTTTGTTATAACTTTATATATACTTAAAAAGAGCTTTTTTTTGTTTGTCTTTGGGGAGGTTTTGGGAACGCAAGAAGAGCTGGCAACGTGCCACTCCTCCAAGTCAAGCTGTTATGCCACGGCCGTCGGATATGTCGTGTTGTGTAATTAGGTAGTAATGTAATCATCGTGATAATCCAAATTATACTATGAATGCACGACAGACGAGGATGTTTGTTAAAATACATATAGTGATACCATAGTAATAATATAAAGCTATGCGAAGCCAGCGCATCTGTTTCAAACGATATTCCACAAGGAATGGTAAATAAAACTCATGTATGTATATATATATATATATATATATATATATATATATATCACGTTGTCGCTATACAAACTATACCAGCCAGCAGCACGCTGTATGGCATACTACACAGCGAGCACATCTGATTCAAAAGATATTCCACAAGGAATGGTGAATAAAACTCATATATATATATATATATACATACATATACATATATATACGCTGTCGCTATTTTCCCCGTTCCAGAGCAGACAACGCGATCGACAAGCGCTCGCCTCGCCGTTTGCGCGGGTTTTCCTTTTCGCGTCTTTTTTTTCCGCGCGTCGTTCGCATATGTTTGTAAATAATCTTGTAATAATGTAGAACAGTCCGTATAAATCCAAAAATGTTCTTTTGTTGCTAGTCTCTTTCCACTTCCGATCGCTTGTCTACACATCCCCCCTCCCTTCTCTCCTGTCTCTCTAGCGCTCCCCATTTGCACTGTGTCCTTTCCACCGTTCGGCATGGAACTCACGCCGCCCGACTGTGCGCGCGCAAGAGAAACTCTGATCGTTCGTGATTAGGCAGCGACGCGCGTTCGAATTCTGCTCGACGGCGGAACAGCCGGTGCCCGGAGCAGCGTCAACGCAAGAAGGGCAGAGGCCATCTAATCAATGGCGTGACTGTGTGTGTGTGAATTCGTAACTTTGTGACGAACCGAACTTAACGCAAGTTAACCCCACAGCGGGTTATTCTGTAGATCTGCCCCGTCGCGCGCGAATGGTGCTTCTCGCGCGCGTCATCGTCGCCGTCGTCGTCGTCCTCGCTGTGCGATTGTATCCATCCATCTATCTTATTAATAAATGTTCTTATATTTTGACAACACCAAGCCTCACACCACAAGTGCATAAACGGTGGTCCCGTCAGAACGTAGTCGCCACGAAATGGTACGTAGGGTCGGGCGTGCATTGCTTTGGCTCGAATTTGGATATTTGTCGAACCTTCCAAAAATTCTATCCTCCTATATATATATATATATATATATATGTTTTAGACTTCTAGAAATTCAAATCTTTACACCAGCACGCATACTTGAACGCCGTCACGAGACAGGCATACTTTTTGCAAGTTACAAAAATGTACCTACTTGGAACGCTAACAAATGTGTAAGAACCTTGAAGTTTTGAAACGTATATATTAATACATGTTGTGTTTTTTTTTCTAGAAGTAGAATCAATACTTAGATTTCGAAGTACTTTCCACCAATGTCGGCACATTTCTTGAGACGGTGGATACATGCATCGAAGCACACACCTCCAAAACGCGTTTTCCTATATTTTCTAGTTCCAACGTGATGGCGCCCAGCACTGATTCGCGTAAATAAAAAATGTTCATCTATTTTTTTCAAATTTCTTTTTTTTTAGACTTGAGCAAAAGGTTATAAGACGTACCCAAGACTCATCACATAAGAAGAGTATCGAGAGCAGAGAAAGCAGCGGCCTTTGTTGAATTTTATCAGAAATTATCGGGCCCAAACGGTCTGCACTTCTTTTTCGCCCTGTGACAACAAATAAAATGACAAGCGGAGAAAGCGCTGCGGTGGCAGCGACAGCGGGGGTTTTAATCTGTGGCCATTATAACAGACGACACTACAGTGAGTGAAGAGAGTTAGAGTTGAGTCGCGGTCGAAGAAGGAGCACAGTGTGCTGAGAGAGGCCGGAGAGGCGGTGCTGTACCGAAGTAGCAAAAAAGTCGGATGGAATAAAACCTCAGCCGGATGGAACAAAACCTCAGCCGTGGTGGTCAATATCCTTCTAGTAACCCAGTTTAGGCCCTGACATACCCATCTCAGAGAAGTTTTTTGGTGACTCGGAGGCGGTCGTGCAGGATTTTGTAGAAGGGCATCTCGGCATCCAAGTCATATGCTATGTTCGAATCTTCGTCACTCGCAGCCTTCACACGAACCACAAGCGCCTGGATAATGACATGATGATTTCGCTGCTTGCTCGAATTCCTACTCTCTGATAGACTGCGACACGGATTTCATTAATCTACTATCGCTGCTGGGCTTTATAAATCCAGAGAGCACTGCGAATGCCGTCGTTGTGACGGTCCATGCCCCCCCCCCCCCCCTGTGTCACCTCAACCTCCGTGTCACTCCTTCAGCTCCAGCAGGAATATTCGTAAACCGACTATCACACTGTGTGTGTGTCGTATATCCTATATATATATATATATATATATATATATATATATATATATATACTATATATATATATATATATATATATATATATATATATATATATATATATATATATATATATATATATAAGCATTCTGAACGGACACAGCTGTGTCACAGTAGAGTGCGTTATGCGTGATTTTCACTCGGACTTGTACGCTTTCCCTCCACAGGCAGCCGTCGGGAGTCGTCAGATGCGAACGGCGATCACACTTCTTAAGAGGCATGGCTTGGACGTCAAGAGAATCGTCGAACAAGCACCGCGTATCGCCGATGTCAGTAAATCTTCTTTGATATTGCTGCTGTTAGCTTGTACCTAGGTATCACCACGGTTCTACGGCAATTAAGGACAAGCTCAAAGAGTGGTGAAGTTTTCTGTGAAGTTCTTGAGCACACTTGACTTCATGACATTTTTCATTTTTCTGGCATTCCTATAGTTCATAACTGTGGATTAAGTTCTTCGAAGCTCCGCCGCTCGCACTTTCAATCTATAAGGGCATCTGCGGATTTGTTCTGGAAATCCGCATTTGCAGCCCGTCATGTTTCTCCGCTGCGTGTCGAATGTATTCATGTATTATACACATGTGCAGTTCAATCGCGGCGAGTCGTAATTGTCAGCGGCAGCAGCTGCAGTTACTCCTGCATATATGCAATAACATAACATAACATCACTTTTATTTCACATAAAAGGGTTGGTATCAATATACATACTTCTGTAAGACAATCGTAATTAATCACCAAATAGGCGAGCACTATTTGGATTATCATGGGCCCATTTGGCCATACGCCAAGCAAACAGTCCGTTCACGAATTCACCGCGGGCCACGGCTTTTGAGGTGATTGATCGTTGACTCCTTAGGTTATTGGAGCGTACATCAAAAAAGTGTCCTAACAAGTCACATTTTCGTAATTGATGTAGAACAGATAAGTTGCACTGCATGAAAAGTGTGTCGATACTTGGAACAACGTCATCTAACACGCTGTGGGGGCACCTGATTCGCAGGCGTCTTAGAAACATGTTTTGGACGCCATCCAGCAACTTCCTATATTTGGACAGATAAGGCTCCCAGACAGGGTGCAATAAGGTGCAATGCTCGTCTAGACTTCTACAAACACTACATGTTCCGTCAGTAACATTTTGCTCCTTGTTTCATAAGCTGCCTGCTGCCTGCATAACGATCGTCCATTAACTATGTCGCATGTGCGTGGAAGGCATTCTTATTCGTAATGTTGCCGTATCAGCTACCGCAAGCGGCAGCCCTAGCTGCACCCCGGGAACAGAATTATGAAATCACCAATTAGTTACACAACACATAGTTGAAACGCTTTCTTAGCATCCAGGTAGCCACTAAGTGCTAAATGGAATTTTAACTAGAAGTTTTGATATGGCTGTTTCGACAGGTTGAAAATTTGGCGGGAAATCTCGAATTTTGGACAAACACCCTACGACTCGACACAATTGAAACATATCCCGAGGTCCTCTACGTTCGGCCTAGTGTAAGTAGTTACCCCATTTGCAATTCTTGTGTAACAAAAAATTCAATTAGACACCTATATATATATATATATATATATATATATATATATATATATATATATATATATATATTACATCTGAAGTAGAAGACGTATTTGTTATCGTATTTAGTTCTAATCACATATTAAATAAATTTACCAACATTATACGCGTATACTCTTTTCGCAGATTTAATGAGGTGACTAATGAATACATTGCTACTAGGTCCTATATATATACATCGCGGCGATCTTTAGTCCTTGAATCAGTTATGTCCGTGTTAAAACTAAAGATCGCCACCACAATAAGATACTTTCTCTCTATAAGGTCGCGCCTAAAAAGGCTGTTAAATAAGGCGTTTGCAACATTCGCATTCGAAATGTGCCTCGAAGGGATCCTTTTTTAGAAGACTTCTAATCTGGAAATCTATCTTTTAGACCTGCAGGTAAACTACGAGTATCTAAAGGACCGAACTTCTAAATTTGTAATCAACTATTACAACTTCCGCATCGACTTGCCATATGTGGATTGTATGTGGTCTGGTCTCTGGTCCAAACGAATCATTGGATCTTATTTGAAGATTTGAAGAAAAAAACTAATTTCACGGTGAATGGCGAGCGTTATCGCATCATGATCCTTGTCTTTGGCCGATTTTGGACAGAATCGATGCGCGAAAGAATTTTGTTTTCAATAAGATGCGGCCACGAGCCACACAACATGCGAGACAATTGAGCTTGATGAAGTGTCCCAGACGCCGTCTACGGACCAACAGCGGCGGATACAGTTAATAGATTTTCCCGCAATGCAAACTTGAATTTGCTTACGTGCGTTTGGTAGTATTTTAGCATATTAGTTTGACCACCCTTGACTGTTTCCTGTCCCCAAAATGAAACTTAATATAAAATATAGCATTTTCCAGTGACTCTCAGACATTCAGCAGGGCGTTTTGTTCACGTTAAGACAACTGGCCATCTAGAGACTGCATGGCAATGCGAGCAAGTATGTAAACTTAGAGGGATGTACTTGTTGATATTGAAGAAAAAAATACATTTGTTTTTTTTTTCGTTCAGGTATCTGTATATCGTACTAGTCTTGAAACTTAGTAAACGCATTGTTTGTTGTTATTTTTTTTGTTGAAATTAAACCTGTTTTGCATAAACATTTGTTGTCGAACTGAGTCGTTCGGCGCGGAAAGGTTCTGTCAAGTATGTATATATTTTTTTGGTGGGGTTAGCTTTAGAGAAGGGCCGTTCCAAGTTTTTAACGTATAGGTCAAGCGAAGCTTGTAGAGTGTCTCCCGGATCACATTGCTCTTTGTTTGCGTCTGTTTACCTCATGCTGGCTGTAGGTGTACAACGAGTTTTTCAATAACTTCGTAAAGGTCTTCAGCGTTACCGACGTTAGCCGCATCATGACCAGCTGTCCCCAAGTGGTCATGGAAGAGTGGCCCGATCTTCAGAAGAAGATCGACTACGCAATCCACGTTATTGGCGCTACTCACACAGGCATCATCCACAGCAGGTAGGTTTTCACTGCAAAGCGTTGTAAGCGTTCGAAGTCTTCTTTTACATCTCTAAAACGAGAACGCGGAACTCATACCGCCTGAAAGAATGCTTGAAATGATTCAACTCAAAATGTTTTTGTTTTCTAGCTAGAAACTCGGTTTTGTGAAACTATTCTTTCTCAATCGTCGTTTTCTCATCGCTCTCTCAGAAAGGAACGGCCGTACCGGGCTGTTTTAGTGTAACCACGTCGTTTGCATGACACAGTACACAACGTTCTCAATGTTTGGTATGCACTAAAGTTATAATTCGTGTAGAAATCTATTCTAGTCGTTTGACCACCCACCATCGCACATGCGATGCGCATGTAGAGACGCGTGGATAACATATGCGCATGTTGAGCGCTCTCTTCAAATCTAATTCAAGCAAACATTGATTGATTGGCCGTTCGGTGCGCGATATCACTTCTACGTGCTTGCGACTGTGGACGGGCCTCTTATAATACGCCACTCACGTACTGAGTCATTAGCTGACGACGATAATCGTGGCCTGATGATCTTAATTATAACGACCGTGATGATGATGATGATGATGATGCAGAATGTTTGTTGATGCTACTATTCTCGATCGATTTCCGTTCAGGTATCTACTCTACCCGATGCTTCATATCCGCACTCGGTTCGAGTTCATAAGCAGATGCGGCGTGTACGTTAAGCCCCATCGAAAGGACAAGAAGAAAAGATACGTTATACCACTGTCAACAATTGTCGAGTCGTCACTGAAAGAATTTCTTGGCAAAACAGGTACAGCCTTCCACAGCCTAAAGAACCATCTATTGTGTCCTCATTATGAGAAAATTGTATGACGGGTACCAATGTGTTTATCGTTGCATCGTTGTATATATATTTTTAGGTATACTAGCTATACGTTTCGAAGCTGTACAAATGCTAGATCATAGTTGCCGTTCCAATGTGCTCGACACATATGGATGCTACGGTCCTTGGATGCAATGGCCTCAACTTTCCCTCCACCCAAAGATTGAACTTTCCAATGAGCACATTCGCGCATGCTTCGTCGCGGTATCCCCCAAGCTGCTTTTCGTTTTTCCTAAGTTTTCCACAAGACATAATGCACACCTTTATACACATGCCGGCAATAACATGCCGGCTCGTTCTATCTGATATTAGATACCCTCCGTGTGTCTCTGGTCTTATGGCTCCCATCCTAAGAGTGAACGTTCAATCAAAGTTTCCATCCATCGATTATTGGATGCCGACCTTTCTTTAATTATTACTTAATTAATATTGTAGAATCGTATATAAACGTTTAAACATAACCATTTATTCGTCCGGTCACCGCCAAAGAAGGTGATGACTTCAATAGACTTCAATGTCTCATTTGTCTCAAATGACTTTCATGTAACGACAAACTACTTACTATTGGTAATCAAAAACAGCGCTGTGTTGAGCAGGCTGGAATTACTCACGTATAAATACGTTTGTCGGGACTTGGGATCCAGAGTCGCCGCGTCAACCGGCGATAGAAGGGCATGGCAGTTCTTGCTACAAAGAATATCAGTTGAAATACAACGCGGAAACGCCGCGTCGATAATTGGTTCATTGCCTACGGGCAACGGACTTCCCTTTCCGTTGTAGCCGAATCAAGTCGGCGTCAAAAATATCTACAGCTAATGAACTTAAATAAATTCTAAAAAGCCCTATCGTTTGTCTGTGTGTGCTCGTTGTGTATTTATGAACGGATTGATTCTAGGGTTAACCGTGGACGAATACGCCGTGTTCAAGGACATGATTGAGGAGGAGATGAGAGAAGAGGCTAAATACGAGGATGACGACGACGACGAAGTCGATTAGCAGCAACCTGAGCTTTAAAAACGGCGTTTGCGATTGATCCACTGCGATTGATTCACTTGTTGTCCATAATGTGTAGTGCAGTGTAATTTTTGAATAAACGTTTCTGTTGAATTAGATAACCACAGATCGTTAGCAACTACTTTCGGATATTCGCGTCGCCAAATCAACTTAGGAGTGAACTCTCTCTCTCTCTGCAATAGCAACAAGCGAAAGTGTTATCAAATGTTCGACAATAATAACAATCTTGACATGGTCTAACTTTGAAGGATTAACAGCAACTTTAAACCGATTAGAATGGAAAACGTCTTTTATATTCGTTTGTAGTGAAACGCTGCTCAACATTTGAAAAAAGTATGGCCAATATTTTTATAATAGTTAGTAATTTATAACGCATAGAGATTAGATGGCAAGGGTCGTCTAACTCGTGTCAGCCGAGAGATCGTGCTTCGAAACAAATACTTCTTGAAGTTCTCCTCTTTGAATTTCTCTCATTAAATGACGGAAGTAGGTTAGCAGGACCATTTCGCACTTATGTAAAGGTTACCACTTAGTTATGTAGTAATAGTATTGATCGCACTGTCTCGTGCGGGTTCAATTTGGCGTTGCAATAAGCTTTTGTTTCGTACGTTCGGCTGCCAACTTTGCCGGGCGTTACTCCTAGCGCTCCTAACTGGAGTGGACAACCTTAATCACTCAAACCTTGAGGGATCACCCAAATGATGTCTCTGCAGATGCCGTCTTAGGTTAGCTTGTATTTTAATTAACTATGTTGCTTCGGTTTTCTTATCTCAGGCGGAACATCTCCTTGTATGCTTGTCGGTTTCTCATAGACACAGTGATCGTAATAGATTTAGTGGCACGGTTTTGTTTTGCATTCTCATTTATATCGATCCGTGCCTATAGTTTAATATATACATATAAATGTTGGCGAGTAAGCATTTTCATTAACATATATTAAATCTAGTATCAAATTGCAAGTGAAGAATATAGGTCTTCATCGGATTTTAGAAATCAGTACCCTTGCATTGGCGAAGCACCCTAGAATTAAAAAACATTTTTGAAGGAGGTGGTTTTTTCTAGACCATCCTCCGTCCCATACGGGCTTGGAACTTAACCTGAGGCATATCTTCAATTCACCAAGGGCCGGACACGTTAAGATATCTAGGGTTTCCCCAACAGTTCTTGTGTCAGCATGGTCGCTGATTCTCAGCTGTATGGTGTATCATCTATTCTCAATGAGCATCGCTTTAAGAAAATTCGATCAACAACAGAAATCAAACCGGCAACACCGCGGTAGATGACAGCCATGACTAGCACACTAGTCCCCTAGACCACGCCGCCACAAGGCGAAGTACCCAAGTATAAAAACAACCTCCTTAAAAAAATGTTTAATTCTAGCACCCATCAAGCACGTTTCTTACGTACGTAGTTTGTATGTCAAGTTTCTCCCTTTAGCTGGAAAACAATAACGATTCATATGTTTAAGTCTTACTATATACTACGTATATTTTAATTACACCATTGGCAATGCTTCTCCAAGTTTAAATAAAGCACTGCCTACACCGCTTTTGAACTGGTGAATAATCTGCTAGCAGTGGAGTTTCCCTACGGGTCAGGGAGGACGACGACGAAAAGATATCCGTGTCAAAATATTTAATTAAAATTACGTTTGAATTACGCGAATTCGAGTCCATACTGAGAATGATTCGCAACATGTGCATTGTGCGCGATCTTGAATTTTATTTTCGGATTAATTTAAGTTTTGATAACATCCTACTCAATTAGCCCAATATGCTTTCGTGAGTTATAACCTTATCTACCTTTCATTTATTCATTTCATATTTTTACACAACCAGAAGTCCATGTTGTATGCTTTTCTGGTTACGTAATATTAAATAGTCTGGAAGGTAATCTTGTACTGCAGGAAAAGTAAATAGTAAATTCTCGTGGCCGATTAGAAAGCGCTGTAATACAACTTAAAGATCTGTGCATTTATACGCTGCGATGGATTTTCATTTAAAACTTATAGCCAGCCCCCCAGACAATTATTCGCATCATGCGATAATAATCTGTACTTGGAGCAGAGAACTGAGCCAAGTCTTTGGTTCATAGAAAATGTGTTGCATCGACCGGTATTGTAAATCATTTCAATTCCTAGAGAGTATTGCGCCAAGACGAACCTTTCGATTAACCTAATATGGGGCTTTATAGAACATTTTCCCCGATTACTCAGTGTCATACCAGGCTCAAAAGAAAAACAAGAACAATACCTTCATTGGCACAACCTCGAAAACAAGATCCACACCACGAAAAAAAAGACAAATCTTTTTATTGTATGGCATTATCTTAAATATAATTGCAATAGGCTTAGACTAGATACTATCATCAACTGTAGATTGTCTCAATGAGGTATAAAATATCTACAACACGATCCGTTAAACCGCACCTAGCAGAGCAACTTTCTGTTTTTCAAAGGACGACCTGCATCATGTGAAAGTGCATTATGACCAGTAAATTGAATCGGCGATAGGAGATCAGACAGCTCAAAGTATGTCAAATGTATCCAGGATCCTGGATAACGACCAGAAATCCGCGTTTTTCTAAGTTTTGTCGTGGGGCAACAACTGCGGTGTCACGACATAAATGACGACGTGCAATGCTAACCCGGTTCCATGGGTGGAAAAGGCACTCAAAAATCTCGAAGTCCTGGCTCTACCACCAGAAAATAAAAGACACAGATTGACCTGCACGTCGGGCATGTTTTTCTGGAGTGCGGCAACATGATATTCGGTGAATACAAATTTCTACCAAGACTCGTTACTAACTGTGGTTTTAGTCACGGCAAAGTTCGGTGCATTAAGAAGGTTTTGAATATCTGGTAGCTTTCTAAAATTCCAATTAATTACCCTACAGGTAATTGTAAGTACGTACACACTCTACATTTACTGCTTTCTAATGAAATTAGTTAAATTCCGAACTGTAAACGCAAAGCACGTCCTGCTACTCTTAGTGAAGCGTTGCATGTCCTGTCTTCACATTGAGCTTGGCTTCAAAACGTATTCATAATACCACCTCGAACGGCAGAAAAACTGTAAGCAATATACCTAATGACACACACATCATTGTGATGCAAAGAAAGGCACCATGGATAATATCGCCTGTGCATCTAACAACGTAATGTCCATTTCAGTGCAGTGTACTTACGATACACTGTTTTGAAACACAATACAGTGTATCGTAATACAATATACACACTTTCTGTATTGAAAAGGCGTCATACGTAGTATGACGTTTCTTATCACTGATTTATTTTTATTCATCAATCTTTCAATTCAATGCATCCTACTGTAGATAAATACTTTCGAGCGTTTGTACGAACGAATACGCATCTCATCTGTCACTTGAGAGAATTGCTCGTTTGCGTTACGAAACTAACATATTCGAGTCTAGAGTCGATCAAACGTTAGCGACAAGGTACATCATGCCGTTCGTCTCAACTGGCACTCACTGACTCGATGAGAATCTTCACAAGTACACCCCTTGGCGCCCTTCGCCCACCACCCACCCCCCCCTCCCTCCTTTTGTGTATTCTATCTATTCAAATTACTAGTACTATTTAACTAACAACACAGTGTATCTACAGCAAAAACAGCGGTGGTTTCAGTGAAGAGGTGGTCTCCAACCAACAAATAAGGCAACGGCATCGGTTTGATACATCAACCGTCACCGAATACGACGGACAGCATGAGCACGACTTCAACTAACTCCCAACTGGTTCCGAATCGTCGTCAAATGTACAGAATGTGTCAGTATATGGCCATCTATCTTCCAGCCGGCGTATTGTCGGTGCTCGTGGCACGAACACCGACGTGGAGGCCATGACGCTGCATGGAGGCCACAAGTACTCCACAACGCTACTCCTCAATCATCAAGCCATTGTTGTTCACGCCGTTCATTTATCTGTCCTCTGAGCGCAGCCCTTACAGCCCGTCTGCAGCATTTGTACTTGCAAGGTATCGAAGCGTGCTGGCGTCTCAGTCTTAGGTGGTGCCGCTTCAGTCAGCAAGGCGACCGAGTGTACTGTAGAGCACACGCACCCCGTCCTAGCCAAAGTGTCTGCCAGACACGACTTGTCGTGACCGGGGGGAAAGCTCACTTCTCGTCTACTACTGTCCGCCTTGCTCATGTGCTTCCATACAACACGACGGTGACCCAGTGATCGCCGATGAAAGGCAGAGGCAGATGCGAAATACTCTTCTCTGTGAAAATCAGTATTTTGTAGTGCGAAAAAAAAAAACGTTAGCTATTTATATATGTACATAAGAGAAACACCGATGCCGTAGTTTAGCAGGTAACATTCCAACAACGCCGACGACGACGGCTTCCGTGACGAATTGACAACAATTGAACAATTGACACGACGAGTGGGGACATAGGCTAGCCTATGATCGCTAGGCATAAGATCCTCTTGGCCCAGAAGAAAAATCGTCGTTCGCTCTCAAGCTGCAACCGATCTTCACCGGTACCCTTTTTGGCGATTCACCATAATTAAAATGCAGTCAAATACAACTCTCTCTCGTCACTGACACCACAGCCAACGATGCGGTTCGCAGTGTCAACGTCTTCGCGTCTTTTTCGTGGCGAACAAGTCCCACACCACGAAATAACAACTTGGCTTCGAACAGTGTGCGTCGACCTGTCGTCGGCCGGCATGTTCATGTTCAGTTCACTACCGGTTTTCAATTCGTTACTAATTGCTGTACACCCTGACAGCGGTCACGATATTGAGTCTCTGGTGCAGCTCAAGCTTACGGACACCAGCCAGGTTGCATCCCAGTCCCTGCACGCTGCCAGGTACCCGAGGCTGGAATCGAAGGCAACAGACGAGGTCCCCGTTATGAACGGGTGTTGAATCGGTGCCGCCTGACGACGCGCTCAATAGGCCGTTGTTGTTGGTGGTGGTGGTGTTGTTGTTGTTGTTGCTGCCGCTGTTGTTGTTGTTGTTGTTGCTGGCGTTGTTGTTTGTACTGCTGCCGCCAAAACTGGTGGCATTTGTGCTACTACTACTACCACTACTGCTACAACTACTACTTGTGCTGCCCACACCACCGCCGATACCACCAGCCGACATGGTATGTACGTTCCACATTCGTACCGAACCGTCCAGGCTGGAGCTGAGCAATAGAGAGCCGTCCTTCGAGAAGACGATCGAGGTCACCGCATCGTGGTGGCCCTGCATATCGGCTAGCAGCCGGCAGGCCCGAAGGTCCCAGAGGCGCACAGCTCGATCCTCGCCGGCGACCGCCAGCCAGTGGCCGTTGGGCGAGAAGGCCAACGTGTGAGCCTGACCGCGATGCGTCGCGGGGAACAGCCGAACCACAGCGCCCGACTGAACCGCCCACAGGCGAATCGAAGCGGTCCGACGCCGCAGTCGCCAGATAGTTGGCGTTCGGGTGGAAGGCTAACGCGTCGAGCTGACCGAGATGTCCGGCCATCACGCGAAGCGCATGCGTCCGGCTCGGCGTCCAGAGGCGCGCCGTAGCGTCCTGAGATCCTGTCGCGAAGTACAGCCCCTCGGGGCTGGTCGCCAAACACCACACCGGATACTGGTGGCCCGTGTACAGCGCCATATTGCGGCCCGTCGACGCGTCCCACGCGCGTACCGAGGTGTCGGACGACGCCGAAAGGAGCAGCGATGGCGACGAATAGGCGAGCGCCGAAACCGCGCTACCGTGACCCAACAGGCGCATCCTTCTCGCGTCGTTGTCGGACGGATCGCGGAGAAGGTCATCGGGGTCATCGGGGTTTGCTCGGCCGCCCGGAGGTCGACCGGTGTTGGCCGGCGACAACGACCGCGTAGCTGACGGATGAAGTCGCACAGTGCTCGAGTGGAGTTCTTGTCCCGACGACCTTCTCCACGAAGCACGGGAAGCGTACGAGGACGACCGGCTGGAGAAGAGTCGCTCCTCTCCGTCGTCGCCTTCCTGGTCGCTGTCCTCGGTGTCGTCGGCTAGCCGGGGTCTTCTTCGCTGAAGTGCGATCGTCCCATTATCGAGTCCCACCGCAAACGTCTCCTCGGACAGCGCTAACGATGCCACCGACGAACTCAGGGTCGACGCGTTTACGTCAATGAGTAGCACGCTCGGCGCAGATACATCAGACCGCACCTGAGAAAACGCACGCACGACAATTCATTACAAACCCACGCCCATGACAGACGCTTTATGGTGGTGGTCAGAATCAGGCAGAATACAACAGGCAGGGCAACAGCTTACGTTGCTTATGTCGAAGTAGGCCTAAATACATCTAGATAAATATGAAGTGGACTAAACACGCACGTCTGTAAAGTCTATAAAATGCAATATACAGTCATAGTGTCACTCCAATGAAGCGAGTTATTTGCATGCTCTTTGCTAAATCTGAACCATGTGCATGCATTGCCGAACTGGCTTAGCGCGCGCGCTGGCCGGCCGGCGACGAAGGAGAGAGATAGAGTCAGTCCGGTCAATTACCATGTTATGCCTAATATCTAACATTGAACCTCAACGATAATTAAGGTGTTAACGAATGAATTCATGTTAGGTATTGCAGCACTTATGAAGGAGCCTCGTCTGGCCATCCATCGTCGTCCTCGTATTGCTTTGCCCATCACTCACCTTGTCGATGGACTGCCGCAGCAAGTTTAGCGCCGAAGCTGAAGGTGGTTCCGGTGACAGTGTGCTTGCGCCATTCGCCGCCGCCGCCGCTGAAGCACCTCGGGTGTGGGCATCGTAGGTGGAGGACGCCGACGCGGACGATGACGTCCCAATGACGCCCGAGCCAGATGACGCAGTCGGCGGCGGCGCCACCACCACACCGTTGATTCGGGCCCGTTTCGCCGACGGCGACTTGTGCCGGGCCAAGCCCGACGGCCGATGCGTCGTCCTCGCGTGAGTTGGTGGGTGGTGCGCTTTACCCGCCGCCCCCGCTGCCGCCGTCGTCCGGCCGTTCAGCGTGGCCAGGTGCTGGTGGTAGCGCTGCGCGAGGACGTGTCGCGTCTGGAAGAGGTGCGGTTCGGGCGGCTCCGCCGGCGCGGGCTCGAGTCCGACGGGACGCAGCCGGTGCTGCGAGACCGAGTCGAGCTGGATGCTCACGTCGATGTGCACGTTGAAGATGTGCAGAATGTACTCGCTCTGCCGCAGAAACCGCTGCAGGTACAGCCAGCTGTCGGCGGACAGCTTGACGAGCGCCTTGTTCTCGCGGAACTCCTTGAGCACGGTGCACTGCTGCAGCTGTTGCGGGTTCGAGATGCCCTGCAGGTCCTCGACGAGCCCGCTGTACAGGTCGACGCCGGCGAACAGCCCGCCGAACATGCCCTCGAATCGCTGCAGCAGGTGGCGCTGCTCGGCGGCCAGCAGGTCGATGAGCGCGTTCACGAACACCGGCCACAGGCAGTGGCTGAGCTCGGAGCGGAACGGCTCGACGGCCTCCGAGATGAAGTTCTTGAAGTCGACGAACTCCTGCTCGACGCGGCAGGGCGCGATGAGCGGCGCGCCCAGCTTCACCGGCTGGCCCGTGCCGCGTTCGCAGTCGACCGCGCGCTGATGCACGAACTCGCCGAGCGGCAGCGGCCGAGATCGGATCATCGCCGAGGCGTTGGCCTCCTGGAAGCCGCGCCGCTCGAGGTAGGCGAGTAGTTCCTCGGTGACTCGCTGCGTTGGCGTCACCATCATCGATGTCGTCGTTGACATTACCCCCGAGGTTGATGATGATGATGATGACGATGATGATGCTGGCGCTGGTGGTGGTGGTGGTGGTGAAGTCGACGACGAGAACACTGACACCGAACTGGCGGAGGTGGCCGAAGCTGAGCTTGGTGTTGTTGTTGTTGCTGTCGCCACTAATGCTGCTGCTGCTGATGTTGTTGTTGTCGAGGCAGCAGCTGAGGCCATTATCAGTTCGGTTCGAGGCCAGCTGCTTGGCGGAGCGGATCGAACGTCACCAGTACACGAACGAATGCTCTGCTCTGTGGCTACCAATAGTCTTCATTGTTGTTGTTGTCGTTGTCGTCGGCGTTATCGATGGCGATAATGATGGCGATGTTGGTGATGGTGCTGGTAATGATGACGCTGCTGCTGCTGCTACTGTTGCCACTGCTCGTGGAGATCATGACAGGCGGCACCTACCACGTCAAGCATCGTTTGCCGGCGTTGGCGTTCCTCTGGCACTTCTGCACGTTTTCGTCGAGTAGGAGAAGGAGGTCACTCACTTCTCACTCAGTCACAACGAATCGAACAGGCAGCACATTCTCATCATCTTGCACCACTCAACGATGCACACGAGCTGCTAACAGATGGATGACTATGGATGGAATGTCTATCAATTCATAGACAGGATATATAGATACATTGAGATCTATAGATGGATCGATCCATAGATTTTAGGTAGATATTTCTCCACTCATCATTTATTCACCACCCCTCTTCCTCTCCTGTCTTCATCTCATCTCGTCTCTGCACGCTACTGCTGCTGGTGCTGCTGCTGTTCCAAATCAAACAATTCGAATGGAGCTTCAATGTTTTTCTTCTTCTCTTCTTATCGGGATACTTAAATCCGCCGCAGACCAATTGTCGGCGCAGACAGACGGGCGATCGCACGGACAGATGAACGGACTTGACTTGATTTGCGACACTCACAGCTGCAGTGTTGCTGTTTTTACTATTATGATTACTTCTACTACTACTACTACGACAACTCGTACCGCTGTGTAGGTGTGTCGTCTCTCGTCTGTAGACGTCTACTACTTACTCCTCGTCGACTACTTTTCCTCCACCACCACTACGCCACCGCTTCGACCACATCGAACAATTAATTCCACAAACCTCACAGCACGGACAAACCGACGGCGGGTGGTGGCGATCAGTACGATTACAGAGATGGTACAGCGACGACGACGACAACAAAAACAAACACTTGCTTGTTGGGTGGAAAAAGAAATCGATCCAACCGAGCCGAGGAACCGTCTCTCGACACCGAGTCTCTCAAAAAAGAACACACTGAAGAAGTTGTCTTCTTGTTCTTTCTCTTCGCCCTCTTTCTCGTCGTTGTCGTTGTCGTCGTCGTCGTTTTCCTTCACCATCGAGTGAGTTAGCGAGTGAACAAACGAATCAGTCTTAGACCAGCCAGCGGGAAAGGGAAACGCCGGAGAGAGGGAGCACTCATCCATCAAGAGTGGAAAGCGGACCAGCTGAGCGAGGCGGCCCTGCCAGCCTGCCTCTATGTCACGCGCATGTCAAGATCGACTGATGTCTAGCCCGTCAGCCTAACCTTAGCCAGAGTCAAACTCTCACCAATCATTATCACTATTGTACTTCGGTTCGCCGCCAGCAGCTGCAGCAGCAGCAGCAACAACAAGAAGAACTACTTTACTCCGTGATCCGCGCTCTGTTTGTTACATGGGCAAAGGGGTGGTACAGAAGAGGCCTTCGCACCGCGATCACGATGAAGGAAGGAGGTGAGGAACGAAGACCCGACTGCCGGCGCGCGGCCAATTTCAACTCGTTTCAATGCACAATTGACACACAGTGTCAGCCCATAGTGAATTGCAAGCCTAGCGGTGATCTATATGACGACGACGACTAATTCGGTTGGGTCGTCGGTAATGGTCTATGGTGGTGTATGTCACGTGTCCAGCAGTGTCATTGTCGTGTTGTTGCTATTGTTTTTGTTGTTGTGGGGTGTCAATTGTGGTAGGGGCGGGGCGGGGGGATAGGGATGTTGCGTTACCACAGCAATCTCAGCGGGGTCGTGATTTGTACTTTTCTAATGGAAGACTTACTTTTTAAGGAGGTATTTTTTCTCTCTACGACGATCATTCGCTCTCTTGGAAGGGGCTCACATTGAAGACGGACTCACGGAATCCCCATGAGGTGTATCTTCAACCAGGCACCAATGATGAGATATCTGGGGTTGTTTCCCCAACCGTTCTTGTGGCAGCAGCAACAGCAGCCGCATGAACACTGAATCTCAGCAGCGGTATGGTTGTATTATCAGCTCCCCCCCTCCCCCGTGTAGTTCTCTGTTCTGTACAACAGTTGTAACGTGTTTCTCTGCCACAAATATCCCGGTCATGTAGGTTAGGGGATCACCAGGATTTTAGTGGGCTTGAGAGTTTCCAGACCAAAGGTGTGCAGTATGCATTTTTGTTCCTGGCCCCTTGTAAAAAGTGCGTGTTGCTCTGCGCAGTTCGATATCTACATAGAGGTCTGAGTTTAACAAGAACTTTTACTTCTCAGAATGCTACTACTGAACTTACTTTTTATAATGCCCCTACTGGACTTACTTCTGATAATGCGCCTCCTGAACTTACTTCTGATAATGCGCCTACTGAACGTACTTCTAATAATGCGCCTACTGAGCTTACTTCTCATAATGCACCTACTGTACTTACTTCTGGTAATGCGCCTACTGAACGTTTTTTCTGATAATGCGCCTACTGAACTTTTTTCTGATAATGCGCCTACTGAACTTACTTCTGATAATGCTGCCACCGAACCTATTTTTGATAGATGAGAGTACATTTAATTAGCTAGCTAACTAGTTAAGCTAACAGCGGAATTTGAAGCTACCCGTTCTATGCATACTCTTCTGGCTGACTACTAGGTTTGTCGAATCAGTGAGTGCTCGGTTTATTGGAGCACTGGCGGGCCGCGCCAGTCGTGGTGGAGAAGGCTGCCGATGAAAGGGGCGGTGGGTGTCATTATTATTATTATTATTATTGTTGTTGTTGTTGCTAATGACGATGATGATGTTATCATGCTTGATGGTGCCCGCGGAGTTTGATGGTGCAGACCCTCTCTTCCAAGACAGGCGCCGCTTGCCGACTGTGTGCTGTGTTGTCGTCTCTGTGGGGTGGATGCTTTCGACGCCATACAGATACAACAACAATAACAAATACAATCATCAACAACAACAGCAGCAGCAACAACAACAAACATATCAGCAACAACAACAACAACAACAACAACAAACATATCAGCAACAACAACAACAGCCACAATACTAAACAACGTCAACTACTGTGTGCTATCGGAGCCCGATCTGCTTCCGCACTGTTGCGGATGGTAAAGTCTGACACCTGACCAATAATAATGACTGACAGAGTTTCTCTCTCATACAGTTGTCGATATTGTTTGTCGATAGATACAGGTAGATTCGCAAATCGTTCAGGCTGGCCGACATAACTGCCGTACTGTGTCTGTGATGACGGACGGCGAACGAATGCTCATGATGTCATCTGGTCGGTCTGTCAAACCCCAAGCAGGTTGACAGGGGTGTGAGGTCGTAGGGTGTTTTGTTCTATATGTGGATGTGAACTTGTTGTTCACAGATGTTGTTCATATGTGTATGTGAACTAGCCTGGTCGTCCAGTCCGGCGTTAACACG
Organism: Dermanyssus gallinae; assembly: GCA_003439945.1. NCBI lineage: Eukaryota > Metazoa > Arthropoda > Arachnida > Mesostigmata > Dermanyssidae > Dermanyssus > Dermanyssus gallinae. The sequence continues at coordinate 58,974 of QVRM01004235.1, forward strand.
CGACATGCGAATGTGTCGATGTGCGGGATCCGCCAAACAGAACTAACTGCCTCTTTCTCTATCTCTATCTCTCTCTCGAGTTGCTTTTGGGTTGTGGGTAGTCTTGAGTTGTAACTGCTGTGCGGCACCTTTCACACATTGTTGTTAGTTGTTAGCCTGTTGGTACTATTACAACTCGTATTGTTATTACTATTATTATCATCATTATTACTTAATAGCATTGTTTAAGCGTACAATTGTGAGGAGTGAATGTGATTATTTTTATTACTAATATTACTATAGCTGCTAGTAATAATATTGATGTATAAGTAAGCGGTTATAGCCGTAATCGACGTTTCTTTAGACCATTTTTCTAGTGTCTACTTGTTTACATGGGGTTTCATGCACTACATAGCTGGGGGCGGGGGGGGGGGGGGGGGTTTGGGGTTGTCAGAGAGACGGAAGGTGGGGTTCTTTCTCTCTCTGACGCCATCGATTGACGAGGTCGAGAGCAAGAGCACAAATTTGTGTTATTGATGCTGGTGTTGTTGTTGTTGTTTTTGCTGCTGTTTCTGATGTTGTTGCTGTTGTTGTTGTTTGTTGTCGTGGTGATTATTCCTGTAGAACGCCAACCTGCGGACGCAAAAACGCCCCCCATGTAGCAGTTCGGCCGCACCTGCGTGCGTTGTTGAGATCAGGTCGCTGACACGTCTTCACCAAGCCATTGTACTGTGTCTGTGTATGGGTGATGAGGTGATATGGTGGTGATGGTGTTCGTGATCATACAACCAGCTCCTTCGTATACATGTGTTTCGCGTTGTGTTATACACAATTGGGAGCTTTGTCTACGCGCGACGGATCAATAATCCCAAGTTAGGACAGGCCGAGACAGGCGTCACATTGCTGTTGCTGCTGTCGCTGCTGGGACTGCTGATTATTACTGATTAATATTATATGGCCTACTGGATAAGTCATCATTGTCAACAACAACAACAACACCATCATTCATCGTGGCCTGTGATCGATTCCATCATTCATCGTGGCCTGTGATCGATTCCATCACTCATCGTGGCCTGTGATCGATTCCATCACTCATCGTGGCCTGTGATCGATTCCATCATTCATCGTGGCCTGTGATCGATTCCATCACTCATCGTGGCCTGTGATCGGGACCTTTGCCGCCTTCCTGTCATTGTCGATATCAACCGACCTGTTCATTTCGGACCTATCGAAGCTATCTAATTACCTAGTGGTGACCATCCCGTGATCATCCCGCCGTGAGCTTGTCGTTTCGGCGCCCCACCGGACATTATAAGCTACTAACTACAAGTTATCAACGTCAACGTTCGTGTCACCGACAGCTCAAAAGTGAGTGAAAAAAGTGAAAGAAAGAGAGAAAAAATGTGATGAGTGTTCTTATGATCTATTCTTTTTTAGATGTGTTTATTGAGCTTTCATATTATCAGAAAATTACACCGGTTAATTTCGAGTTAATCATTGCCGACTAGATGAGTAGTTTGTTGTTCTTTCTCTCTTACGATGATGAAGATAACGTTGCTGTGGCTGCAGTTGTTAATACGGCTAGTTTTCTCCCGCCCGCCCGCCCGCGCAACAGAACCAGAAGACCTGCTTCAGGCCTTTGAAGTCTTATAGGCTAATAGATGATTTGTCTGGTTCTAAAACAAGTGCCATATCAGATAGGACAAACTATCTGCATTATCTGACATGTGGTATTTGATAATTGTTTTTGTTTTCTTTATATTGAGACCCTTTGGCTGGCGAGAGGGTGTCCATAGAGAGTCCTCCGTTTCTGTCCGTCGCTGGTCGCAGATTGTTGGAATTTGCGTTGCTTTATTTTAGTAGTGCTGTTGTTCCAATTTGCAACTCGCACAGGTGGAGCGCAAGATACCCGAATGCTGCACTGCATTGCGTACTTTCCGTGAACGTATATTTTTCGTTATATCGAGACTTTTTGGCTGACAAGAGGGTGCAAAGTGTCTCCGTTGTCCTCCGACCCTGTCCATCGCTCGTCGCAGATTGCTGGAATTTGCGTTGCTTTATTGCTGTTGCTGTTGTTCCAATTTGCAACTCGCACAGGTGGAGCGCAAGATACCCGCATGCTGCACTGCATCACGTACTTTCAGCACTTATCGTGAACGTATTGCGTAGAGCAGAAGAGAACTTTTTGGGAACACCTTGTGTAGAAAGTGGGTTGTGCCACAGGTGCGAGGCGAAGCTAATCTGTCTGTGTGTCGACTGAGAACTCATCAATAATGTTCGCTCACTACAATCTTGGTCAGAAGCAAACAGTTATGATAATCGGTTCGTCGTCGAGCGATGCGAAGATTCTTTTGGTTATCGACTCTGGCAAAAGCGTTTGAGTGAGACAACGCCCGCTTTAGACTTCCCAATCACCCCTTAGGTTATGTTTAGCTATTTCCATTACTATGTTGTGCTTAACGATGTTCATGACTAGGTTGTTTTTTAAAACTATTCTCATGACTAGGTTGTTTTTAAACTATTTTTATGTTTAGGTTGCTTTTTAAACTATTTTCATTACCAGGTTGTTTTTTAAACTATTTTTATTACCAGGTTGTATTTAGCTTTTATTTTTTGTTGTTGTTCTATTCATACTTAGCTCTCGACTTAGGTTTCTCAAACGAAACACAATACGCAAACCAACTGGTTCGCCTATTGTAAGTAAAAGGAAACCACACGTTCACATATGTGCATATTCATCTCAGCGACTCCAATCATCTGTTGAATGTAACTTCTATATCGCACCATTGGAGGTGATATACTCGTAAATCGCACAGTCTCCCAAACATTTCTAACACACAAAAATTTAAAAATATATTTATAAAAGACTATTTGTTTTTCTATGTTTATATGTTTAACTTTTTTGTTAATATAGCTATTTAACAATTTTTATTTATTCACAATATTACAATTTCGAGTAGATAGGATTTTTCGAAAAACGTACCAAGCATAACATTTTGGACACGCACAAAGCATAAACTATTGGACTTTGCATGTATCGATGCGAAGCTTGTTTCTGGAGCCAACTTAAATGCTACTTTGTGATGTTAGTTGAGATCCATAGCAGAGAAGGCACTCTTGTAAGGTAACTCTAATGACCTGTTCAGTTAGGTACTCCTTGCCATTACATATTTGTATATCGGCAAATGCAACAATTGCTTTTGGGCATAGCGAAACAACTCTTTAGCCGAGCATCAAACTTTGCTGCTGAGATGTATATATATATATATATATATATATACATATATATATATATATATATATATATATATATATATATATATATATATATATATATATATATATATATACATATATATATATATATATATATATATATAATGATGAAAGCACGTGTGCGCAAGCACTGGAACATCCAATACATATTTTTTAGTCCTTGCACTGTGTTACCTAAAACCTTATACCTATGTTTTAAATATAATAATAGTAAAAACAAAACGTGGCAGCGACAACGGCGTGAGCGTGGCAGTGATAGTGCCCTAGGGTGGTGAGTGATCGTGGCTAGCAGGAGCAGGTAGATTTCTATATATATATATATATATATATATATATATATATATATATATATATATATATATATATATATATATATATATATATATATATCTATATATATATATATATATATATATATATATATATATACATATATATATATATATATATATATATATATATATATATTTAGTTGAGTAGCACAGCAGTATTGCTAAGTGTGTACTGTGTGTGAGTTCTGGCGGCGAAACAGCTTCGCGCTAACCGCCGGGACATTGAGTAGAGTGTAGGTGAGCTAGACTAGGCAATAATACGAAGAGAGGCGGCGCTGCCGTATCGCTCTCTTGCGTATCGTGACATATAATAAATATAAATCAGTGAGTGTAAGAACCCGCGCATTTTCGTCTGTCTTCATTCTACGGTTCCGTTGGCAACACAGTCAAACAATAATTTATTACTCATGTTGAGTGTATGTTACACATGAATTTGCCGGAGTGCTGGTGGGATCCGGCAATGCAATAGATAATAGGTTGAGATATAAACTATAACTATACGGCAGGTGTACTGTATATCTGTCGAACCCGGTGGCGTGGCGCATTCATCTGCACCTCACGATCGGAGGAGACACATAGGTGCGCGGGTTCGAGCCTCACCATTACACATTTATATTTATGGGGGTCTGTCTATGAAACAATGCGAAACGCAGTCCCATGGACGTTAAATCTTGGGTGAGAGTCAGCCCAGAAAGTAGGTGTACTGTATATCTGGAAGTAATAGAAAAACCGGTAGATTTATACAAAGTAAAAATCATTATTATTTCCTGTATCAAAGTTTTCGTGTGGTTCCATGCGGCACGACTCACCATTCATGTGCACCGCTGTATGTATGTATTTACACAGAAAGTATTTCTTGGTCTGTTGTTGTGCCCGACGTTAATGGTCGTCCAGCGTTTCCTCTTTGTAATATCAGAAACACCGGAACCGAGTTCGGTTTGGGGGGGGGAGAGAATAATAATAATAATGGATGCTTGGGTAGAAGTGTGTCTTGAGCAAATGCGACATTTCGTTGAACGGCACGTAATTATACTCACGGAGGAACTGCTAAACTGACTTGGCTGCTGAATTTTTCGCACGTTTGATAAACATATAGCTACCGCTATCGATCTGTGGCAGGCTGTTGTAGACAGATCGTTGTCGACTGGCACAATGAAGCGTCACTTTTTCTGGGTCAATCATAATTTAGCTATTTACAGAAATTGGTAATTCTGGGTGTGTTCATATATATATATATATATATATATATATATATCCAGTGAACGAGAACAATTTATTATATTAAAATCAGTGTACATATCACAGTAATGTTACTCGAATTCGTATAATGTTAAAGTATCAATGCACGTTACGTTATCCCATTGTTTAATTAAACTCCACTTTTCTCTAAATACTAGTCATTACACCATGTGGGCGATCCGCATTCTAAGACTAAGAAGACTAGAAGACGAAGGAACTAGAAGATGAAGCGTTATAACGTGCGAAAGTTACAATAGGACGTGTGACTACGAATTGTCCAAATGTGACTACGAACAGACGCGTAACCTTTAATCCCCTTTTCTTCGTTAGCAGTAATCACCTCAAATAACTGTAGTTCAGGGTCACATGTATGTCGGACGGATATCTTATGCGCCAGAAAACTGGCTGCGAAGTTCGTTGCAAAAACGTTGAATTTTCACCAATTGATCGTCTGTCGGGAAGTGCCCGAATTGAAAGACCCTGAATTGCTTCAGAGAGTAATTAAAGAAGACAAGTCATGGGTAGATGGTTACGACATCGAGACCAAAGCCCAATCCTCCCAATAAATTTCGATCGAACAGATTCAACACCACGTCAGCGCACCGGTGCATACATCGGTACAGATTTCGGGAAATTTGATGAAAAGTTTGATTTCTATATTTCCGCAATCTCCCTGTTCGCCGGATCCGGCTCGGTGCGACTTTTCCTGTTTGCACTATAGCGAAACAGTTTCGAGACTATGGAGGACTTAAAGACAAATTCGCAGGTGCACCTCAACTCGGTTCTCAAAAACGCGTTTAAAATTTTTTTCGGAGAGTGGAAACGAAGGTAGCACAGGCTCAGTGCGGCAGCCGGGAGCTACTTTGAAGGGCACAAAAACACGTTGGGAGAATAAATATATATATATATATATATATATATATTTTATAAATATCTATCAGAACTCTTCGGTCCTCCCTTGTATGAATATATAATTGCTAGATGAAAAATAGATATATAATAATTTCTATATGTATACTCTTTTCTTGTTAACCAAAGAACACTAACGTAACAACCGTACAAGTGGCATTCCCGTACCGTTCAAGCTGTGATAGTTGGTGATGAATTGTGTGTGCATGTTGTCATACGAGCATATGCATGAACAGCATTCACAAATGCATGCATAATAGATATGCCAATGCTGCTCAATCAAATCGCTCTGCGTTCGTAGTTTCTGGCGTTACGCCCCCCCGCTTAATTTCAAGAATGCTCATTTCGTTTCAAAACTTCAGTTTAATAACTGACTAATGACTACGAATTGCTCTTTTTGCAGATGGCGCTCGGAAACATCCCTCTGCTCGCCCAGGCAACTGTCTATTCCATTACGCTGCTTCTTTCGGTCACGGCGCTCGTGCCCATGGCATGGCACGTACGAGATTTCCAAGGTGAGAAGTGGTCCTGTCGAAGAAATGCCACGCAATTTCGAATCTGACTGTTGTCGCTGCTGCTGTCGTATGATGATGATGATGATTATTATTATTATTATTGAAGATGAAAATGTAGCTTGATAGAAAGCGCTAACTCTTCTTATGCATATACACACTGTTTTGGGGTGCTTGCTTTATTTGTTCTATGCGTCTATGTGTACATGCCTGTATGCATGTGGGTGTTTCTGTGCGTCTGTACACGAAAACGATGATGATGAACATGATGACAACTGGGGCGTGTGTTGTTGCTGTTCTGTCACAGGTCATTGTCTGCTGTATACGCGGGGCACGTTCGACAGCAGCGACGGCCACCTGATACCTGAATGGGCTTCCACGTTCTACTGTGGCCTATCGCTTTTTGTCAACGCGATCGCCTTTGTTGCATCCCTCAGCCAGCTCGTCCGGACCAGCTTCTTCCTGTACCGCGGCGTTGACAGGTGCGTTATATATATATATATATATATATATATATATATATGTAATAATGGAAATTTCAAGCTCAATGAAGAGTTATTGAACTTAAATGAATTTGCCGTCCGGAGAAGACGGTCCCATAAAAAAAATATATATATATATAGGGAAACCACTCACTAGCCGAACCGGAACGTGAGTGGTTCCACTCTTTTCTGCAGATTCTGGTGGCAAGGCGAGTCTGTGTTGTCAACAGGGGCCGTCTGCTATTGTGGTAGTCTGTTCTTTAGAAAATCAGCTCCTCATAAACGTATCTTAATTCGACAGAGTTTTCGAGACCTTTGTGAGTAAAATGGAAATGTGTGAACGACGAGTCGACCACAGACATGCTAACGATATTGCATGGACGAGCATATTGGCGCCTAACTAGCCGTGACTACGTGAAACATGCCAACGTACGGGCGCCGTATAAAAAGCTAAAAGCATCGTGATAAACCTGAACGCCAGGTTTTTGTTTTCTTCTGACAGGACAAAGAATATTTATTGCTCACAAACTTAACTATCGACGAAAAGTACTACTGAAAAGTAGCATACGAATTTTCATGGGATATCCTCCCGGAACGTCTCTATTATCGTCCTGGCCTCGCTTCTTCAAAGTATTATCTTGTCCCGTTAACTTAAGAATGCAGTTGAAAGACACACACTTCACACATTTTGAGGGCATAAAAAATCAGCTTGATTACTCTTTTGCATTATAAGCGAGAAATTCTGAAAGAAATGATTTTTTTCTAATTGGGATTGAAATTTACTTAAGATTTTGACAGAAATTCAGACTGACCTCATATATATATGGTCAGTCTGAATCTCTCACTGTGTATATTTTTTATATATATATACCACATCCAGCAAAGGTGCTCTTTATTTATTTTTAGACTGTACCTAATTCTAACTTACTTACTCTCTTACTTCTTCTTTTTCGTACTCAATTGCAGTTCGTTTCTGGGCGCATTCGTCGATGCAGTCGTTTCGGTGGCCGTGGCTAGCACGCTGTTTCTATCTTCCGTATTCGTCTCGGACGGCTTCCGGTCGTGGTGTTCTACCATCGAGCAACGATTCCCAGGGTAAGCCTCTTTTTCACCTGTTCTCGGATCGCGACGTATTGCTACCGTCGCCCTTACTTGCTCAGTTCAACGAAGTACGCTCCTATCGATTTGTCTGAGCCAGCGAGAGTTGTTTCTCTGTGTTAAAATTTTTTTGCTATATTGCAGGCTATTACGTATGTATATCTTGATACACATGAATATATTGATTGATTGATTTATTATTCGCTTGGCATGCATACCTAAATACACATGTCACCCTTTTTATCAGGGGCGCTTAGAGCGGCAGCATATATGTTACCTATGCATCTGAATAATTAATGTACTCTTCCATACCTACTGAGTATTTGCTTTCCATTGGGACAGCCTCTTCTTTGTAATATCGACCAGGTCCTTTCTAACGTTTGGTCCTAGAGCTAGGGCATCCGACAGCTCTATATCTCTGCTTCCCCCTAGGGCTGTACATTCTTTAACAATATGCTCAATTGACTCATTCCCTAGCCCACATGCTCGACATTCTGTACTTTGTCCCTCCATATATTTAGCTCTTTGTATCCTTGTATCCAACATCCCTGCCCTGGCATCTGCCAATAGCCCGCTCGCTCTTGAATTATCGTAATACCCATTCTACCCCGCCCCTTTCCGTCTTTTCCTTTCCATATATACTTGCCAAACTCGATCTGGAACCCATCGCCAATTTCCATTTGCCTGTATATGACTTGTTCACCCTCAATTTCACCATCTTCTCCGATATTCCCGCTCTGGCCCATTGCTGACTATTGTACCCAATCTCCCTAGCTGCAAATTCTACTCTGCGATCCCACTTCGTTTTCATCTTTAGTGCCGTCTTTACCAGCTGCATCTGTTTAACCCATCTTTTATTTGTGACACTTTTAATCCTAACACTAAATCTTAGCTTACGTTGTACTTCCCTTTGTATAAATTTTGACATTCCTCCTTCGCCCTCCAAAAATTCCCTAGCGCAATTAAAACGGCAACCCAATGCAAATCTTATCACTTCTCTTTGTATTGTTTCTAACTTCTTTCCTAACCCCGCGCTGTGGACCAGAGAGGCATTAGCAAAGGTCAATCCTGGCACATACATGGCCTTCCATATATTCCTTGTTACTTTATATTTGTTAAACCCCCAGAGGCCCTTACACCTTACTGCATTTCTTCCTCTTTCAGCTTTCTTCTTCCGTAATATCTCTTCTTTTTCTAGATAATTCCCCCCTGTAGTCATTGTCACCCCAAGATACTTGTACTCACTTTTATACTCCAATTCCTTCCCCTGTACTACAAGCTTTCTTTCCTCCCTAATTCCGTTAAATACTAAAATTGCGCTCTTTTTTTCATTAAACACGATGTCTAGTTCCTCCGCTGCTTCCCCACATGCATTCAACATTTGTTGAACTTCGCTAGTGCCCCGCCCTAACACTACCATATCATCAGCAAACAGCAGCACAGGTGTCTTGATATATACACCTTTTTCCCCTATCTGCCACCCTAAACCCGTTTTATTAATCCTTCGCGCTATTCTCTCTATATACATCAAAAAAATAACCGATGACAACGGACAGCCTTGCCTGACCCCCTTAGCGACTATGAACTCTCTAGATTGTTCGGCTGCTATTATTATTCTTACCGTGTTATTTCTGTAAATTTCTTCCAGCAACTCTACCCAACTTCTTTCCAAACCCTCCTCTAGCATAATTTTATACAACTTTGTTCTGTCCACCATATCATATGCTTTCTTAAGATCTAAAAATCCTGCCACACACCCTTGTCCCCGCAATCTCGATGTTTCGACAACCTGACTTAGTAGGAAAAGGTGATCGTCTAGCCTATATCCTTTCCTAAATCCGCATTGCCATTCTCCTATTTTCTCATTTGTCTTCAGAATACTCTGCAGCCTATTCTTAAACACTTGCATAAATATTCGATACGCTATAGGTGTAATTGTGATCGGTAGCCTATTTTGTAGAGTGTCATTATCTACCCCCTCCTTGGGAATAAGAGAAACTCTGCCCTTTCCTCCGGGATTCTGCCTCCTCCAAATATATTATTAAATTGCTTCGTTAGATAATGCACGTACTCTTTTCCCAAAGCCTGTACAATTCCTACCGAAATCCCGTCAAGACCACACGCCGTTTTTGGATTCATTGTTTTTAACACGCTTTCGATCTCATCTGCTGTGGTGGTAATTTCTGTGCTAGTTCTTGTCTTTTCTATACTGCTCACGTTAGTCGTAAAAAATAGTGCTTGTAACGCGGTGTCCATTTCATCTATTGTGTATGTTCTGTCCTGGACGTTATTTGTCATCCTTGTTTTTTCCTGTCTGACATAGTCCCAAAACTGTTTGGCTCGCTGGCCCTTGGGGGCCCCTAAAATCCTGTTAAATTCACTCTCGTCTGCGTTTTTAATTGCATCCTGTATTAACATTTGAGCTTTATTCTTGGCTTCCTTGTAATTTTCCCAATACTTTTCTGCCTTGTCTGTGTCCCTTCCCATTACCTTTCTATGCTCCTTACTCCACCTTTTCCTTTCCATTATTGCCGTATTTATTTCATCACTCCACCATCCTCGTTCTCCTCCCTTTTGAACTCCCCTCCCTATCTTACAACATTTGTCATATGCCTCCTTAATATTCCTATGCATCTCGTCTACCTGCCTTTCCCCATTTGCCACTAAGAGCTGTTTTATATATTCTACTTTCTGTGCCCATTCGTGTTTATCCAGACATTTCTTTTGTACAACTACGCGTCCTGGCTTCTTCTTCCTCCCACTCACTTCTACCCAATTATGATCACTTCTAACATTGTATGTTTTCTCTTCGTCTATCCTGATTTCTTCTACCCATTTATCTATTTTACCCTTCGTCAGTACATAATCTACGCATGACTTTCTATCCCCCTGCGTGTACGTATATCTCCCTTCTACCCGCGGGTCCAAATTTAAAATTTGGGCCTCACTCGACTCTGCTAATTGTATTAGTCTTCTGCCCGCTCTGTCCTCTCGTCCATCTAGCTGTTCGATATGTGCATTCCAATCTCCCAAACATATTACCCCTCCTTTATCCTGATATTCCTCCATTACTTTATATACCCTTTCAAATAACTGGTCATCTTCTTCTTCCGTGTTGCTTGGCGCTCTGTATACCCCCATTACGGCCCCGATTGTCCCTTCCATGCGTATCTCTATAACCACCAGATCCTTCATTTTGGCATTCACAACTTCTTCGCACGAAATAGCATCCCTAGTTAATATCCCAACTCCCCCAAACCTGTTTTCTCCATTGTCCGTATTCCGATTTGTACCATACCAATTATATCCCTTTAAACTTCTTTATATATATATATATATATATATATATATATATATATATATATATATATATTATATATATGGGTTCTAATGTCAAGATACGAAACGGCACTGCGGGTATAATTAAAATCTTTCTTTAAAAGTAATCACCCGAGACCTGAGCACAACTATCTGACTATTTCACGAGCCAAAGGATTCCCTGTTCCCAGAGTTTCTGCCAGCACTGCGCCGCATCCCTCAGTTCGTCGTCCGAGTTGAAGTTCCTTTGAATTTCTAAGGGAAGGCGACGACGCGTGCTTCCGTTGCTGTTCTGTTTTGTCTCTGGCTCGAAGAGAGGGCACCAGTTTTTTTCGTTACCGGTGACGATTCGCCCCATAGGCACGTTTTTTAAGCTTCTTAGAAACTCACTGCGCACACGCCTTCTGGTCCTGACTTGTTGTGTACAATTGTCCAGAGTGTTTTAACGCTGGCCTCCACTACCACTGCCAACAACGTAGAATTTTGCAATGGGAATACCATGACATTCTATGACATACCATGACACTGCCGCGTCAATTGGAGGGACACATATCGGCCTGCCTCTCTCCTCCGTCAAGTGCAAGTGCGCCCGCGTATACGGACAACCACGCCGGCGTTTATGTATGTCTTACGACGTTCGGCACACTCAAACGACGTTTCGTACCTGTTTATTTGAACCGCCTTCACGTTCCACACCATAATGTTCTTTTGTTTGTGACTGCTGTGTCCCTAGCTATTGTTGGTGCCACCACCGCTGTTATTCCGATTGTTGTGGATATGGTTTGTCTCATTGTGTTTGATTGCCACGGTGCGACTAGGTGTGAGGAGGCGTCGGTGACGGAACTGGATCCAGCGGACGGCATCAATACGTTGGGCTTCTACGTCATGATAGGCACTGCTCAATTTGCCCATTGGGCTGGTTGGGTTGGCTGGGTACTTCAGGTATGTCCAGCCTTTTATACGCATTGCTTACCAAATCATATTAGACAAAAAACATGTTCAGATATCGGATATACAACCTTATTCTTACACAGAATCGCGACAATGAGCCATTAGATTAAATCATCGTTTACAAGTAATATTTATCAAACTAACTTGCTATTAATGTTGGTCTAGCAAAATAATATTCAACAGATGTGTATAGTGTTAATATTTTGATCTTATTATTTCCTGCTACTCCTAATCTTTGTTTTATCACCTCTCTGTCATGGTCGGTTGTCGTGTGTGCTGCAGAGCGTTCTGTGCATCCGCAAGTTGTGCATCTACCACGAACGGGAGAATATCATTATTTCCATGGCGCGCGAGAGGAGATTACTGAACGCTTCTCAGGTTAGCTATTGATCTTAACAAAGATTAACAACAGTAATAATGTGAGACTAAAAAAACACCGATATATTCAACAGAATCCGCTTACTTCTATATAGGAAAAATAATTATATGAGTAATATATTTTCTCAAGTCTAAATATTAGCATTTTTTCATATAGCATGGTTTTTTAACACTCATGTTGTCTAATAATTTATTAATTTTTTTATAGCAACGAGGATATATAAATAATAGTAGCATAATAGCAATACTAAACATGACAACATCTATCATAATAATTGCGACCGTCATAGTTTTGCAGTTTGAGTTGAATTGATGGTAATAAAGCCCTGAGTTTTTAAGATTGTTTGAAAGAACAGTGTCCTAAAGAGTATACTATATATGGTGTTTGGCTGATAATGAGGATGACGACGACGGCGATGACGTTGACAATGTTCAACTCGTATTAATTGATTGCAGAAGGCGTACACCGAGATCATGCAGAATGCACCACAAGATTCGGCGGAGATGCCAGCTAAGTACTCGGACACGGTACCTATTCTCTTCGTCGACTGAGTACTGCGAACGCCGTCATACTTTTGTAAGAGGCCGATTTTGAAGGCTAGTGCGAGGGTTCCTGCACGTCGGATGCTGCCGCCAGTGGACCGGTAGGCTACACATGGCTATCACTCTTTATATCCTTCGTGTTCCTCCCCTCCTCTACCCCTCCAATCGAAATCATCGCAGCAGCCTTTATGCCGAAAAAAAAAAAATATATATATATATATATATATATATATATATATATATATATTTATATATTTACACACTCTTTTTCTTGTATACTGCTATACCAGCACTGCTGACGGGACCTAATATGCTTCGTTTATGTTATTTGTGTGTTTGCTGCGTTTCATGTTTTGTACTTCAGGGCGGACGTAAATGCGTGTGTCTTTGTGCGCATGGATAAGCGAATATGTGGAAATAACTCTCGAAAGGATAAATATTCGCCATCACAGTGAACGTATGGGAGGACGCGTTTTCTACGTGGTGATTGAATGTAACCTTGGGTTGAGCCTGTAAGGCGAATCAGCACTCTGTCACCGGCCATTCACAAAAATGGGGAGCATTTCTCAGCACTACCTCATTTCAACACTGAAATAACGGGGTCGCGCTCCCTGGCTAATTCTTCTTGCTGTTTGCACTTTTTTGACGAACGCTTATCTTTGCTTTTTACTCACATTTTTCTGGGCATCAAGATTAAGAGTGGGAGTGAGTACAGTTAAGTAAGCCAGAGTACGAAACCCTTTACTTGGCTAGAAGTCATTAAATAAGGCCTTGACCTTGAAGGTGGGCAGACCCCTACCGCTTTTCGAGTTGAGCAACGGTTCGGCGCCATCATAAATGACGTTGGCGGATGTTTTATGCAGCTACGATTATGTCAAAACTGCAAGTCGGATGAGTAAGTAGTAGGATATTTTATCCGCGTGGAGAGCTTTCGGCAAGACTATCACTTGCACTTACCTGCAACATAGCAGTTCACAAACAGGTCAGACGCTTGGCAAGCTTGAATATTACCTCTGCCCGTTAGATTCTTCAAGATCCGTTGAAGGGGAGAAACGGATTATCGCGGCTGACTGTCACGCATCTCTCTACGTGAAGTCCTAGAATTCCTTACCGTGGAAATGCTGGCAACTCAGGCTGATCCTTGACCTATTAAAGGATGAGCAAACAGTTTGGCCTAAACCGTGCGTCGTACTTTCATGCCACAGAGGAGCTCGTGGCATGCAAGCCATGTGGGATAGAAAAGAGGGCAAATATTAACAGTGACAATATAATGACTATTACAATAAACATATATTGTAAAGGGAATAGCAACTACAGTTTTGTTTAGTGAGAGTGGTTTGTTGTTAAACAAGGATGCTGTTGGTGTAAGTTTGTAGTCTGCTTTGCAAGACGAGTGGCGGTGCGATGGACAAAAAGGTCAGCGCCACGAGTAAAATAGTTAACCGTGAGCGCTCAATCAGAGAATCAATGTATGAACGATACCTACCTGTGGAGACCACAGTGGACTTAACGGCCCACTGGGGCACGTGGCTGAGCCACAGCGGGGAAGCCGCCTCTGAACATAAACCGTCCAACGAAGGCTGTGAAAAACATACACATAACAAACCGCATTGCGCATACATTCAAGCTTAGGTGTCTACGATCCGCATAGACTCAGTGCTATGCGACTCGCAGGCTTATTTAGGGAAGTAAACATTCTTTGGCTTTCGTTGACATAGACAGAATGCACCCGAGCAAGCATCGAAAACTAAGAAGTGATTACGAGTGATGTTATTTTGCTAAATCGAATAAAGTCGCATACCGCAAACATGCCGTATAGGTTTTTCCGGCAGTGTATTTTACATACGCACGCATATATATATACACTACAGACACCCACAGTGCTGATTTGCTGGAAGAAAAAGGTCCTCAATTATTAACATTTAAGGCGCATTGCTTTAGGAGATTGTGCGCGGCAGAATGTTTACAGAAAACGCACTCACGCAGGTGTGTTCGCACGCTGTGATGTCAAATTGCGTGAGGAAAAGTGAAAATACATATGGGCTCATTTAAAGCGTGCAAGTGAACAATGTTACAATAGTCCTAGATAAGTTCTATCTTCATTATTATTATTAGTTATGACTTTATATATATATACATATATGCATACATACGACGCACCGTTATCATGGCAGTGTGTTTGTTTAAATCGGATGAGGCGAACTGATTACTGTGCTGCGTACGATCCTTTAGTGGTATGTGTTTCCGATGTCTTTCATCGATGAAGCCATGCAGTGTCCTGCTGCTCTGCAAATAAGACGGAAAATGTCCCCCCCTAATGGCTAGTTCCAGGTGGCGGAAAAGAGCCGGTTCCTAATGTCAATGCACATTGTCAGAACGATTTGAACCCTTCAAACAAAAACTTCTTCATAAAACATATTCGACATTTTTATACAATTACTTATGTACATGCACCCGTGCAATATATCAACTACATACATAACGCATACCCATGGCAAGTAAAGAGCACTGTTTTGGCTGCTATGATTCTACACAGTGCATGCACGCTTTCGATGTCCAGCTTTGGCAGCAGACACTCGAACAGGCCCTCTAAGTGCTTCACAGTACGTTACGCAAGTTAATGTGACTGTTCAATGATTTAAACCTGTCTATGTTTGCGGTACTTTTATTTTTGTATAGTCGTCCAGACAGACGAAACTATTTTCGAAAAGTATTCTCGTAGACGATTTTCGAGAAAAACACACTACGAAGATAACCTACCTAGCTCAGGTTCAGAATTTGTTTTGCCAACTTTGAAGAGTTTATGTTTTTCTGCGAAGATAACCTACCTAGCTCAGGTTCAGAATTTGTTTTGCCAACTTTGAAGAGTTTATGTTCTTGGCAAAGTACTTTGTAGCACAGCAGTTGATGCGTCGTTTTTGGATGGGCATTGACTGGCCTTCTAGCTTGCCACGCTGAGGTATTTGTTCATATCGTTTTAAATCAGTGCCGATATATCAGGACATCTGATTCAAAAATTCGCACGCTAGATTAAGATGTATGTTTAACCCACCTGGACGGAAGGGTTTTAAGTATCCTAGATGCCCAGATTTTTATTACCCGATGTGCAGCCTTGATGTGTCACGAATGTGTTGTGCTGAAAATTCCCTTATTATTTATAATTTTACAGCCATCAATCCCACTTGCTATTGTAATTAAATTACAGTCAAGAACGACTAATATAAATTCCAAATGTGATGCGTTCTGTTTAGTTACTGAGCCACATTTATTTTAACACAGCTTATTTTAAATTGCGTACTATAATGTCGCACCCAAGTGCAATAAACTGCAGTCATGATATAAACAACATAAGCAGTTTGATCGTTTTCATTGTACTGCCAACGACCTTACAGACGAATATTGAGTACAAATAGTGCCCTGGTCTACTATGTTGTAACTAGATATGTTTAACGCATGGTCCTGAAAAATTAGCTCTGATACATAGTCCTGTTCTTCTCTCGACTGAATACTGAGGTAAGTTGAGGATTACTTATACATCTCATTATTAGAAAGTCACCTAATTATTCTAACATTAGTATTAGGAAAAACGGTTTGCTTCTCTTCTACTTTGCACTCTTACTGATTTTACTGTATTAGGACACGTTGTAAAGTATCGATCATGAAATTATTTGCATATGTAGAGCATGTATTTATGACTACTCAATAGACGCGAACCGACATGTATGTATGCACATATACAAATGCGTATAATAAAATATACCTATCTGTGTGTGTATTTATATATAAACCGTTTTAACACCAATATGAAACATCTCAGTGTTCCCTATATATATATATTTTTTTTTTGGAACGGCCGTGGGGACCATTTCTTCAGGCTTCGTCGGGGAAAGGGGCTTCTAGGCACCGAACCCTAGACAAGACTATTTATTATATGTCATGACTTTGTCTAGACCCTTTTAGCCAATTCATATCGTGCACATATAGTTCACACATTGGATTTATCTGGGCGTTCTCCACTAGATAAATGTAACAGCACGACAATGTTCAACCCCGCAGAAGATAGTTATATATTGTATGTTTGTTTACATGATGCTTAGCTAGTTAACAATTGGTTTCTCACTCCAAATGTTCGTAAAAGGATGCGAAAATTGTAAATTTCGTTAGACACAAGGTAGAGAGTCGACGTCGACACGGAATTATGGTCGCATTGGAATGATGATGGCAACTTGCTCTATTTACAGCTGAAAATCTCTCTCAGATACGGCGTGATTTCCAGGACATCTCATACAAAAATGGTAGGGTGCGTTACAGCTTTGATTAAAAAAAAATCATAGTGATAGAAACAATTTAGCTTAAATGAACGTGTGGGCTACTCTCGGTCACGTGGATACAAACAGTGCACTCTTGGCAGCGGCGGGCAGCGGCATGATTTTTTCTGCGCGCAAGGGCCAAGGGCCACGCGTCGGGTGCATAGGCAGCAGCAACATCTGTGTGTGTGACATTGGCCAAGAACTGGAGCATGGGCCAACTTCAGCTCATGAGCGAACTTCAGAGGTTCTAGAGGTTGGTAAGCTACGTGCATGCAGGCCATGTGCCGGCCGTGCTAGGGGCAATTCGTCTGACAGTCTTAGCCGACCCATAGGCACCGGTAGGAATATCTATTGTCAGACCGGAGGTGGCAGATTAAAGATGCAGAAGGCGGATGACTGTGTCTATAGTTAGATGCTGCATCGCCTAAAGTACACACAGGTTGGCAGGACTGCTCGAAAATAACACCGGAAAAACGAAGTACTCTCAACAAGTTCAGATAATCTCCGTTGGTGTAGGCGCAACCGCGTAGAAAAACAGTAGAGCTCTCGGATAATTTTTTATTAGACAGAAAAACGAACATATTACTGCCTCGCTTAACTATGTTTTGATTTGTTCTACGAGTAATTCCGGCTAAGCGCGTTCGCAGTAGAATTGAATAGACCTCGCTGACAAGAGCTTCTTTAACATCGACTGGCCTAGATCGGCGTAACGAACGCTAATTAAGACGAATGCATATTTTAATAGCAACGATAATTTATTTACTATATTCACACATATATACAGTGTCAAAATGTACATTTATATTATACCTGCCTTATACGCACAACTGTTAGTCTTGGCAATGACTAGTAGCTTAGAATTGGCGGCGTCCGGTGATCGAAGCCACAAAGACAGTAAACTGAATCAAAAAACAATAAACAAACTTAGAACGTGACTTGTACAGCTTAATTTTGCCGTTAATGACAAGAGACGTATATATATATATATATATATATATATATATATATAAATGCATGTTATGTATAATAAGGATCGCCCGTATACTGGAATTTCTACAAGGTAGAAAGGCAATACGAATACTCAACTGCAATATGTTATGCCTCCCTTCACGCTGTGCTCACATGCGACTCTGCATGAAATAACAAAAGAAACTAACGGGAACAACTCTACCCACAGCGTTTCAGTGTACATGTGGACTG